>JANSVA010000008.1:43620261-43631554 GCA_025504915.1 Erythroxylum reticulatum | reverse complement strand
TGTGACGATAAACTTGTCATAAATATGTAAAGTTATTGTGACCATATAGTTTTGTCACACATTTCACAAGTTTTAGTATTAGTATTTGTGTCACAAAAGTGTTGCATATTTGTGACCATTTTTTAAATTAGTCACAATTTCATTAGTGACAGAGGTATTTGTTACGGGAGGTGACAACTTAAGATATTAGATACTATTAATAATAATGACAAATATTACTGCTTTTAGAGACAAATTTTACTTTCACTAAAAATATAATTTCTTATAGTGATTCCATTTGAAATTCTCATAATTGGGTCAGTTCAATGACTTATTCTCTAATAATCACCCACACATTAGTTTAACTATCTCTATACTTTGATTAATAAGATCATCTACTTTCTTCATAAGAAAGAATCATAATGTGTGTTAGTTTTATCGTTTCAACAATATCCAATCTTGATGAAACTACAACTAGGAACATTTATGAATAATACATAAGTGTAAATTGAATATCATAATTATGATCTCATCATAATTTTAATTACACATAATTATTCCAAGGATTTTATCTTTTAGATTAAAACATAAAATATTAATGAAATTAATACGCAAAGATAAATAACATCTTTTCATTAATTAAAAATAATGTAATGCATTAATTTGCATCCAATTGATTGGCTGCAAGGGTATAAACTAACATAAAGAACACTTATAAGAAACTCTTTTTTCTTGTAGAAATCCTTTTAATTGTGTTTTTATTCAGATAATAATCATCAGTCATTTGAATTGTAAATTATCTCGTATATAGGTAACTTTGTCAACTACTATGGCAATTAGATATCAACCGATGCAAGTTTAAACTCATCAGGTGTGTCTTTATCTATTGGCATTGACTAAGGAGGGTTGGCACGATCTATGCCGCTAGTGTGATAGAGAATTTGGCTGAAGCTCACATTTAAGATTAGGGATCGCTCCTCCACCCTCTCGCTTTGCCCAGACTCTGCTTCTTTCCAAACTCCTGTTGGTCGTCATTGACTTATTGTAATGAACTTTTAGCTTCTTCCAGATCCATGTATCTTTTTTTTCCTCATAGAGGACTTCCGCAATGGCTAGTGCTTCCTTGAGCCTTTCTCAAACGCTGCTACAACTATAGAGGAATCAAGTTTTGGAATTCTAGTTACCTCTAGGTAAAACATTTTGTGCCTAAGCGTCTCTCTGTCATTGAGCTTCTTTGAATTATAACAAATCCATCGTGAGATACACCTACATTTTCGATCATTCCCACATCAACTTACGACTTAAATTGTTGACTGTAGATCTAATGTGGTGTACCTTGACCTCACTCCTTGACACATGTTGAATGTGATAAACCAGCGGAGATTTTGACCTGATGTTTGAACTAGGAAATCTAAATCGAAAATGAAAAAAAAAAATCATATGGCTAAAAGTTGAAACTTTCGGTCGATATAGCTTCAAATAGACTCGATCTTTGGACTTGAAATTCTTTTGGACTACGTTGCGGGGTTTGAATTGGATGATGGGTCTACAGCTTTTACACATGTGCACGCAATATTCACCGTGGGTGGGTTATGTACACGTTCATCGTGGGTTCATCTCAAGATCCATAACGCCTCAACCAAATTATTATCCCCAGGGGTCAAAATCAAGGCGTACAACTCTGAAAATTTTTACAAGGTTAAAAGTTCAAACTTGGGGTAAATATAGGTTTAACTATACATAATTGATCTTTGGATTTGGAGCTCTACGTATATACTTTTGGATTAAGACGTGAGTTCTGAATTTGATGTAGATCTACAAGTTTTACATATGTTCACGTAATATTCATTGTGGGTTAGTTTTTAACATGCAAAATACATAGATATATTATATTAGTATGATGATGCAATTGGAAAATTACTACTTGCGATTGCTTTCATTCTACGGATAAGCGCACACTTGTTTTCTGATCGGTACGTCAGGACCAACCCAGAGAACAAAGAGGCAATTATGGTAGAATTTTTGGTGCTGGTGGACCCTTCACTGAGTTCACTCCAAATCTTATAAAAACAGAAATTCCATTTCCAATGTAAACGTTTTGTTTCTTCTATCATCATCACCATGGTTGTAATTTCATTGCCATTATTGTATTAAAATAGTGTTGACCTCATAATTAGAAGTACAACCTCGAAGCCATCGCTTATAATTATTGAGTGTGAATTTTAAGTCACAAACTATTGTCACTTGGTCAGTGGTTGGATTAGTTAACTAATTATTATTGCTTAAACGTAGATCAACCCCCTAGTTTGAAACGATTTCCGAGAGAGTCCATCGTCGGTCAGCATGGGTGTGCTTCTCCTTTTGCGTGGCCGATGATAAGACCACATCTCTGCCTATTGCCACCCTCATCAGACCTCCCTATTTCTCATCTAAATTCATTCAGATCTAGATTCGTTTGTTGTAAGTAATTTTTCCTTTAATCCTTCACTCTCTCTAGGAAAGAGGAAGAAGAGGGAGGGGCATGTCCAACGTCGTCAAAAGCCTAGTGTTTTTCGCTTTTCTTTTTGTTGTAGAACTTGATACTTGCCTTGATGATATGGAATTTTAAGTGAAGAAATCACGGACCCTCATATTCTCACAATTATTATACACTTAATTTCGGTACATCTCTTTTTTTACTTGCATGAATTCATTTTGCACTTATTGTAAAGCGCTTTACTTGCCTTTCATTTGTATGCATTGAGAGGGTTAGATAAATGACGTTCATTCATCTTATAGTCGAGTAAAGGAAGACTTACCCTCTAAGATAGCATCGAATCATTTTTCAAATTTATTTAGGAGCTAGTCATTTAAATTTAGACTTATTGGCAACTTGATCTAAATTGTTTTAATTCAACTCGCTATCGGATGAAAGAAAAAAAGAATAATTGTTGATGAGATATTTATGCTACAAAGGGGAACTCGTTTGTCAATTATAGAACTAAACCCATTTTCTCCTTAAATGGTCGAGGAGAAGAGAAGAGGTTACAACTTAGAGATAAGATTTTTTGATTGGAGAGATAAAATAATTTAACGGTTGAACTTGACCGATAAGTACAGGATTTAGATTTAGAGAGAAAGAAAAAAAAAAAAAAAGGAAGAAGAAGAAGGAATTTGAGTGATGGATAGATGGATGGGTGGGCCCCTTTCACCACATTATCACGTGCGAAACACCAAAGATGCAAAGACGGAGACTTTTACGTGTGCAAGCAAAGAGGAAGAAGGTGTCCCATTTTAAAGAAACTAAACTTGACCTCAAAGTCATAAGATTTTCAGTAAAAAAGATTTAGCTGCCCCAACCAGACAGCACCTTCCTAAGATTCCAATTTCGGTCCGCTGTTTCCATCTCATTCTTGGTAGCCGATCTCACTCTTTCTCGACTTCACATTTACATATCTTCTTCGCGTCTCTAAATTCAGACCTCATCTTTAGATCTTTCCCTGCGATTCGTCAAAACCAAAGAAGACAATGTCAGATAGAGTGTTCCCATCCTCTAAACCAACCACCGCCACGAATGGCGCCACCACGACCAACCCCTCTGCCCCCTCAAACAAATCCCACCTGTACAACCCCACCGCCCGTCCACCGTACCGTCCACAACCCCACAACCGCCGCCACCGGAGCCGCAGTGGGCGGAGTGTCTGCTGCTGCTGCTGCTTCTGGACCATTCTCACCCTCCTCTTACTCCTCCTCATCGCCGCCATCGCTGGCACTGCTCTATACATTCTGTACCGCCCTCATCGACCGACTTTCTCCATCCCTTCTCTCCGCATCCACCGCTTCAATCTCACCACCTCCACCGACTCCTCCACCTCCCACGTCTCCACTCTCCTCAACTTGACAATCATCTCCAAAAACCCCAACTCTCACTTATCATTCTTCTACGACCCCTTTACCCTATCTTCCTTTTCCACCGACGTCTTGGTTGGTAACGGCACTTTGCCCGCTTTCACTTTGATGAAGAAGAACGAGACCAGCTTCAGGAACGTTGTGATTTCTGGGTCGAACGATCTGGACGCGGAGTCTGTGAATGCCTTGAGATCGGATCTGAAGAAGAAGAGCGGTGGGGTTACCTTGAAGATTGAGCTGGATACCAAAGTGAAAGTGAAGGCTGGAAGCTTGAAGACGAAGAAGTTTGGAATAAGAGTGACGTGCGATGACATTAAGGGTGTTGTACCAAAAGGTAAGACTCCGACAGAGGCAGTAAGTTCTGGTTCTAGTAATAAGTGTAAGGTGGATCTGAGGATCAAGATCTGGAAGTTCACTTTCTGAGCACTTCAGTACTGCGGGGTGCCCTTGGTTTTTTTTTTTTTTTCCTTCTTACAAAATTTTATTTTTCTTTTGTTTATCGTTTTCTTTATATATTTGTTATTTTCCTAACTTTTACAACTTCTTTTGGGGGGGGCTTTGTGAACCTTTTTAGATGAATTAAAGTGCAATTATTGATGCATTGAGAAAGCACGTTTGATACTGTGGAGTCGGCAGTGTAAGGTTTAAAGAAAAGGAATGCCTTTGGATAAATCTTTGATATGGTGTTAATGGCGCAAATTGTCCTTTAGTTTGGTCACTTTCTTCACAATTTCTTGATGGGGTTAACCATTGTTAATCAAAGTATAATTCTGAAGCAATATCATGAATCTTTTTTGTTTATACAAGAGGGTGCACTATCCATTTTGTCCTATGTGTTAGAACTCGTGCAAATAAGGAGACGACAGGAAGGATAGTCCACTCCACTTTCCAAAACGTAAAGCAATAGCGTGCCTTAATAACGACAGTCATTTCTGAATAATAATTGATAGGTGTCGTGTGCTTGGTAGAGTTTGCAACTAATCTAAGGATTTTCTTTGGGGTAGTTCAGTCAATGCATTAGCTGTTGCCTTTTCGCGTATTACTATTATGCATACACGGAAAGTAAGGGTAAATCCACGTTTTACTTTTTGTCACCGTGGAAACTAGAAAGCTCAAATTGGACAGGACACCCGCTAAAGAATCACTCTTCTCACTCCTTTCTTTATTTTTAATAATATTTTATATTAATTAAACTTCAAGCAATCTATCCTTTTGCTTCTCTTCAAAACTAAATTCTTTCATACCGACTTGCTTGAAGTTTGTTAGGGTGAATCAATTCAATTCAACAACGACAAAAAAAATGAATAGTTTCTTTATTGAAAATTATGTTTCAGTAATCACATGTAAAATGAGAAGGCTAAAAAGAAGAAGAAATGCAGCACGCATTGCAGTCGATCACATTGATCCAGAAGCTGAGAAGAGAAAAGCGAGGATATGAACATTGATTCAGAAATGAATAAAAAATTATGAGAGAAATCAAAATAGAGAAAGCAACAGGTGAAATTGAAAGGCCATGATACATTGCAGTCAGTTGTGAATCTTTTTTAAATCTAAAAGCTTGGATAATGTCTATCATCTGTGGTACTATATATGTCCACAGTTCAGATGCATGTGTAAGAGGCTTTATCGATAAAAGATGTTTTTTGTTTTATAGTATCCTTCTTAGTTCATATAATTAATTTGTAAGATAATGTTCATGCATTGAATACATCTTGCAAATAAGTCTATAATTAAAATCATAATTGTGATGTTTAATTAGATCAAGTATTATTCTTAAATTGTTTTTAATTAATATTAAATACAAAAAATGGGTGTAGAATTTGATTTTTAAAGGTTGGACGTGCAGCCTGTCTTTTCTTATGGAGGTTGGGCCGGACCATTTGACTGGATTGGTCAATCGCCAGCTAACGGACCGGGCTTCACCTCCGATGGACAAAATTTTCATCGTACGTTTTGAAATTTTAGATTTTACCCAACCCGTTCAATAAAAATGCATTGTTGTTGATTGTTTCTATTGATCGTCTTTGATTTTCCTCTCCTGTTAGCATATACATTTCACATGGAATATACAAAAATAAAATGAAATAATTAAAAAGTATTGGTTTCAAGATTTATTGATGAAACTTTTTTAATGATGACTATTATGTTGGGAAATCAAGACGGGACTAGGTCTCGACCGCAGCGGAATAATTACAAAATTTTTTCACAAGTTGATTTCTGAAAAATTGAGATCAAATTAATGAAATAAAATGATTAACATATAAATCACAATAAAACGTGAATATAAATTCATACCTTATTCTGAAGCTTGATTATGTTCTTTTCGTATTCCTCGATTCGTTTTTAAAATCGATCTGTCTTAACCATTATAACCACACAAATATCTGAACTCTAACAACATCCATAGAATAGGTTGAAATAACTCTGTAATACTTATAGAAAGGGTTAAGCAAGAACTGCTAACTCTATAGAGCTTAAACATATTTATAATAAGTTTTAGACGTTTTAGTAATTTAATTAAAATTAAATTCTAATTTTAATTAAAATTTAATTAGAATTACAAATAATTCTAATTAAATAATAATTATGCCAAAATAAGATCCAATATCTTATATTGATCCTTATTGATTAAATATCTCATATTTAATCATAATGTCCCTCAAACTTTACAATCAACTCCAACTTGATAAAATATATTTGTTCTCTTTAATCCATTCTATATATGAGGCCTTTTAGATTCTCAAATATATTGGCAATGAATATAATTTATAATTAGAATTCCTAATTCGAATTAAATAAATTAAAACTTCTTTTAGTTTATCTTTAGTTCTCCAATTAAACAATTTATAATCATAAATCAAGATTAATATCTAGCAATGTATCATGACTACCCAAACACTAAGGAATGTCAAAGTGGTTTTGATTAACCTTTTCATGAATTATTTTTCTGTTTAATTTAATCATTTCATCATACAATATTTTGATAAGACATAAAGTATGGAATTAATGTCTACTCTATTTTAAGTCCAATCATATTAGTTCTCTGTCATTAGTTATTGATTTAATTAATGACATTTGTAAACTATTTACAAAACATCACTCTAACTTAGTCAAGGATTTCTCGAATCAATACTAATTGGGAACAATTGAACATTTTCCCTAATTACTTTAGGGTGATGATGTAACATCCTGTTTCTATACTAAGGGTTAGAACCCTAGATTTTTGTAATTAAGAAATAGTATTGAGAGATTAGAAAAATGCATTTAATACTCATGCATAATGTTAACATACACTGTAACATCCCGTTCTCATACTAAGGGTTAGAACCTTAAAATTTCGTACTTGTGAGATCAAAGAGAGATTAAGAAAAATGTATTTCATGCTCATGTATAATATAGCATATACACACATATGAATAGTGATTTTTGCACATGAAAATAATTGCTCATGCACTCATTTGATATTTTCCAGGTATATTTGATCTATAAATGTGATAATTTTGGAATTGTGGATTGTATGTGTGAAATTTTGATTTGGAGAGTATATTTATTAATTCAGATTTTTTGTTCAAAATTTGAAATTTTTCTAAAATTTAAGGGTATTTTTGGACTAGAAAAAATGTCAAGTGGCAAAACAATTGATGAATAATGATAGAAATAAATTTAAAATGGTAGTAAAAATTTTAAAATGTGACATTAAAATTTAATGACAAATGTCATGAAAAATTGAGAGACGATTGGAGTTAAATAGACTAGATATTAAAAGGGACCAATTGGAACCATAAAAAGCTGACAAGTGGCAAGTGACAAGTGTCACCATACTTGCCACTCACCACTCATCCCTCACTCACATTGATCACTCTTCATTGAAAGACCATCTTACTTTTATTTGTCTTTCACTTTATTCATTGTCCTCATCTCTTGTTAATCTCTTTCTCATCTTCTTCATTTCTTCTTCAACTCCACGACACTCACTCTTACTCACCTCCATCAACGTTAAATCTTGCTCCCACCTTTCACTTACTAATTTCATTTTCTTTTTCTTTTTCACCTTGCTACTAAAAAACTCAACCCATTCCTCTATGAAAGTTGATGATCGTGGAAAGGAAAGAGTTAGGGTTTATTGGTGATTTTGAAGATCTTGAAACTAACTCAAGTTTGTAGCATATTGTTCCTTATGATTTGTTAAATGAAACATATATGATGATGGTTGGTGATAGATTGATGAGTTAAAGGAAGTTGATTATATGCTATAATGTGAATGAAGAAATGGATTAATAAATTTCCTTGTTCAATAATTCATAGGTTGATATAGGGATGTTTTTGAGGTTAATGATCATAAAAAAATGGTGGTTGAAGAGTGATGATATGTTGATGAAGACATGAATAATTAGTGATGTTCTATTGATGATTAAAGAGATGTTTATGTCTTATTTTGGGGTAATGAAAAGTGCAAAAAATTGATGAATGAATGTACATTTGTGTTCTATTTTGAGATTATGAAAAACCACGAGTGATAAGTTGAAATGGAGTTGAGAATGAGGAGTAGATGGAGTAAAAAAGGTAATCTTAGTATGAGTTATGTTAGGGTAAGATTTGGAAACAAAATCGGTAGTTGATCTGGAAAATGTAGCAGCAACATGATCTCTGAGTATGCTTATATTTTTTATCCATAACTTTTTCTCTAGTTATCCAAATGAGATGATTTTTAATTTGAATTAAACTAGAGAAATATATCTACATTTTTAATGAAGACATAAAATTTAAATTCTATCTTTAAGAGTCTCAAAGTTTGACATGAAATTGGGAACTTAGTGAAGTACACTCTTGGATGAATGTATATTTTAGGTTATGAATTCAGGGGAAATACTATATTTATCTAGGAAATTTTTGACAAATTTGTCTTCATGAAAGTTGTAGATCTTTCTTTTATCTTTCCAACGGTATAAAGTATAAAAATTTTGGATATTGTAGTTGAGAGATATGACCATTATAAGTTAGTAATGTTGCTCACAATGTATAAAAGCCTTTGTTATGATCGCGAGGAAGCCGAATGCGATCCCGCACCCTAGGAATAGCCTCAGGTGTGATCACAACAAGGAGAGGTGCGATCGCACCTCGTTACTTCACCAACGTTTCACCACCCAAAGGATTTTCCAACTCTGAACATGTTTGATTCCTTTGGCCATAACTTTGTCATTCGACTCCAACTGAAGTGAGTCTTGAACCAATAGATTCCTATTTTTATCTCTCCATACATATTGGTAGCTTTCTGAATTGAATTGAAAAATATTAATTGAAGGAAAATGAGGGAATCTATTAGAGTAGTATGAACTGGTATGATTTCTCTGAACATGCTTGGGGTATTTTAGTTATATCTTATTCTGTAGTCATCCAAATGAGATGATTTTTAATTTGGAGTAAACTAGAGAAATAGGATTACAAATTACAAGAAGAATTCAAATTTTAATACAGTCTTTAAGACTTTCAATTTCTGGATGGAAGTTGAGTATAGTGTACTGTTTCAGTATAAGAGCAGTCTGAGAATGTTGAGGTATAACTTTCAGATTTCTGAATCAAATTGAACGATCTTAATGTCATTAAAAACTTAAGAGATAAGAGAACAACTTTTAAGGAGATAGTATTGACAACTTACTTCATTTTTATTATTTAAATGATCTAGAACAGTAGACTAGAAAGTCAGTTTTTGGAATAATCTGAAAGTGATTCAATGAGTTATGATATAGATTAACCAAGTGTTCTTCAAGTGTAAGCTTATGAATAAGCTAGACACATACAAAGGGTAAAGATTGAATGGAAAATTTAGAATGATCACGTGCAAATGAAGTGTAAATATAAGTTCAATTAGACAAATATGAATCATAAAATGAGAATGAGCATACGATGTGAATTTAGAAAATATACCCAAGATTATCATTGGGCATGCATTATACATTACACATATATATGTGTGTAAAACTGAATGTTTATGTAATTGTGCAATTAACAATGTGTGTGCAATATGTATTTTGCGTAATGATGATACAAGATAGAATGTCCCCATCCAGATGTTTCTAGATCATGGAAGCTAATACTAATCTAGAGCGTATTGTGAGTTGACTTAGATGGTCTTACTTACTGATTACTTTATTTGTATTATGTTTTGAATTATCTTATGAATGTGAAATTGGTTGTGTTGATTCCGGACACTAAAGGTTCAATGATTTTGATGCATGAATGAGAACATTAAAGTGCTCCTTATATGTGAATTTGATGAAATAAGTGATACATGATTTGATTGTTAAACGTTTGTATATGAAAGAAAAAGTGATTCTCAACTTTAATGTTGAATGCTGGACTAAGGCCCGAGGATATGTGAAAGTGAATAATTGCTCATATGTGATTGATGCATTTCATTACATGAATACAATGAAAGATAAAGACAATTATAACCAGAGTCACCAGTGAAAAAGAGCTTAAAGCTCGATATGTGATAAGAGCCTCAGGCTCAGTTGTGAATGTACCTGGTATCCACTAAGGGATATGGGACATTATCTGATACAGCTCGGTATCCACAAGGGATATGGACCAGCCCAATATCCACTAAGGGATATGGACCAGTGAAAAAGGCACTCGATCATAGTAAAGAACAAATTAAAAGTGAGCCTCATGTGCACTGCATATGCATGATATGAATGATTATAATGGTTTAAATGTAAAAAGTGAAATGACTGATCAAGAGTATGTGATTCAATATGATTATTAATGAATGATGTGAATATGTAAATTATATGTGATATGTGATTGAGTGAGCTATCAAGGATGGTCACTCACTGAGTTTGCAAAACTCACCTAAAATTTGCAATATTTTTCAGGCTCAAAAGAATTACCCCGTTAGGCTAACGGGAGTATAGACACTACATTCGAGTAAGAGATAGGATTGGGATCAGTTTGCACCTGCATTTGTATTTTCTTATTTTTGTATCAAATTGAGTCTTCTGTAATTATTGTAACACGTATATTTGAATGTTTCTATTTGTAATAACTTTCCAAATTGGAAAGGTTTGTAAATGATTTTGAAGTGTACTAATATTATGATTATAAGTGTTTTGTCTCTATAATGGGCCCAAGTGACTGATGAATTTCGATGAGTTGTATAATGATTGTAATGTTGTGATTGAAAATATTTCTGAATAAAAGTAGGCCCGATTTGATTATTGATTTTCGTATGTGTAAATAGTTATTAAAAAAATTGTTATGAGATTTTGCTGACTGACTGTGCTAGCATACCTTCATGGGGCAAGTTCTCGGACATCACTGAGGATGTTGGACGCGTGTCTTGTAAGAGTGGGTTGCTACATATGCACACATGAATTGATTATTACACACATTACAATAAATTGTTCATGCACTCATTTGATATTTT
>JANSVA010000008.1:43600506-43620161 GCA_025504915.1 Erythroxylum reticulatum | reverse complement strand
AGCATTAAAGGGTCTTGTAACCTATTCCTTTTAGGTTTAGGACGTGGGCAAGGGTATAAATACCTTATTTTATCCTTATAAATATCATATTTGCTGATTAACAAAATTGAGAAATATTCTCTACAAGAAAGTTTTGTTCTTCTTATTGTTACTTCAAGAATTGCATCACTTATCAAGGTAATCAATTGTGGCATGTTCAATTCTTCTATTATCTTTGGGTTTGGGTCTCAATTTCATATAATTGGGGTTTGAACTAGCATGTTCTTAGAATATAAAGATTGGGGTTTTGATTCAATAGGATTAGGGGGTTTTAAGAACCTTGTTTTCTTGGGGTTTTTGTATCATATTGGATAATAGGTAGTTTCGAATTTAGGGATTTGTTCGAAATTTTCAGTAACTTGCTTGCTAATAATAAGGTGATTTATTTATTTGTTATTTTGTGTGTCGTTCTATTATTTTCGGGTGTAATTGCTAAATCAGCCCAATTCCCTCTTCATCTAAGGTTATCGGATGCCATGGAAGGGCCTACTCCTATTTTAGCTTTGATACATGCTGCTATTATAGTAGCAGCGGGAATTTTTCTTGTAGCTAAACTTCTCCCTCTTTTCGTAGTTATACCTTACATAATGAATTTAATAACTTTAATAGGTATAATAATAGTACTACTAGGAGCTACTTTAGTTATTGCTTAAAAAGATATTAAGAGAGGTTTAGCCTATTCTACAATGTCTCAATTGGGTTACACGATGTTAGCTCTAGGTATAGGGTATATATATATTAAGGAACCAGTTAAGATAGTATGATATCAGAGTAAACACTTGAAAGACCGAGTGATGAAGTTAAATAGTAAATAGAGGAGCATGTAAGGAAACAATACCCTGGCCTTTTTGATCAATCAGATAAGAATTTCGAGCATGATGAAATTTATTAAGGGGGAATTGTAACATCCAGTTTCTATACTAACGGTTAGAACCCTAGACTTTTGTAATTGAGAAATAGCATTGAGAGATTAGAAAAATGCATTTAATACTCATGCATAATGCTAACATACACACACGTGAATTTGATTATTGCACACATTATAATGAATTGTTCATTCACTCAAATGACATTTTCTGGGTATAAATGATTTTTTTAATGTGACTATAATGTGATATCTTAAAAATTGAGTTAATGTGTATAAGTAGTGATTTAGAATTTTTGGTAAAATATGAGAATTTTCTGAAATCAAGGGTATTTTTGGACTAGGAAAAATGCTAAAGGGCGAAACAATTGATAAATGGTAGTAGAAATAAGAGTCAAATGGCAGTGGAAAATTTTATAAATGGCACTAGGATTTAATGAAATATGTCATTGAAAATTAGGAGACAATTAGATTATACTTGGGACACAAATGGACTATCTTATTAAAAGACCAAAAGAGGATCAGGAGAAAGTGACATGTGGCAAGTGACAAGTTTCACTTGCACACCACTTGCTATAACCCATGATTTTTATTAAGTGAAAGACCCACTCTCATTTTGGTCTTTCACTTCCTATTTACTCCTCTCTTCGTTAGCTTCTCTCATCTTCATCTTCTTTATTTGTCTTCATCCTCGATACTTACTTCTCACCCATCCATGTTAAGGCTTACTTTTACCTTTCATTTGTTACTATTGTTTTGTTGTCTTCTTCATTTTCTTACTAAAGACTTAACCCTACCACCTTAACTATTGATGATTGAATGATACTGAAGAAGCCAGGGTTAAGGGTTATTTGAAGATCTTGGAGTAAACAAGTAAGTATAAAGCATGACTCTTCTTTATTTTTTGAATGAAACATGTTTTGATGATAGTTAAGAATTAAATGATTATAAAATAAGGATGGGTACATACTGAAATGTGAATGAGAAAACCTAGGTATGTTCATCTGTTGCTTTTACACATACGATCATGATCAGTATTTCATTAGTCACTGTTGAGATGATTTGAATTAGAATGAGTTTGATGCTAATGCAAAACGGTACTATAGTGTCTTGAAATGGGAAGAATTAATGTGTTAGTGATACTAAAACCTGTTAATTTTAGCAAACTATTATGCCATGATCGTTCACAAGCATGATCGTCGATCGTGACAGAGAGGGGATATCAGGTAGTACACGATTATGCACAAGCACGATCATGACAGAGAGGAATCAACATGCAATGCACAATCGTGCACAAGCATAATCGTGACAGAGAAGGTGCATAACTATTTGGCAGTTTTAAACACCCTTCACTCTTTTGACCATAACTTCTTCTCCGGACCTCCGATTGACTTGAAAATTGAACCATAAGCTCCCCACACATTGTCCTTCCTCTCTACCAGAATTCATTGTCATATGAATTCACTAGGAAAGGATTCGTAAATGGTTGATTGATGAGTTTATGTTGAAAATGATGAAGTGTGCTAGCATATGTTAAATGGAGTGTTTTCATTAAATAGGCATATATATGTTGGCCATATCTTGATCTGTAGATATCCAAATGGAATGATTTTAAGTTTATATTAAACTAGAGACATATTGATACAAATTTCATGAAGAAATCAAATTTTAATTCTATCTCTAAGAGTTTCAAAATCTGGCTTAAAGTTAAGTACCGAGTATTGTTGAAGTTTGAGTACCGCTTGAAGTATTTTGTGTATAACTTGCAGAATAGTAAACCAAATTGTGTGAATTTGGTGTCCTTAGAAACTTAAGACATATAGTAACATTTTTTAGGTGAGTGTATTACCTAAATACTTCATTTTCCTTATGATAATGTCAATGCAAAATTGACCCAAAATTTTGTTTTGAGAAAAAACCAAAATGATCGATTGATGATGTTACAACTTAGTGAATGAATTGTTGATATTAAAGTACCAAAGGCATGAGTATAATGTTCATAAGATAGTAGTTGTGATTCAAAAGAGTTGAGCAATATTTATTAAGTAAAGGTGACTAAGAATTGGGTATTATGAGAGCATATACTACTAGAAACGAAATGAAGAGTAATTGAATTATGATATTAGATTAACCAAGTGTTCTTAAGGTGTAAAGCTAAAAATGAGCTAGACATATACAAATGATAAGGTTTGATTGATCAAGAGACATGCTTAAGGAAACATGCGCAGAATACTCAAATTAAGCATGCATTATACATTACACCTATACATATGTGTACAATTAAATGTTTATGTGAGTGTGCAATTAATAATGTGTGTGCAATATATGTGTGGCATGATTCTGATATATAGGATAAAACATTCGCATCCAGAAATTTTCGGATCAAGAAAACAATTGCTAATCTGGAGCGTGCTGTGAGTTGTCCTAGATGGTCTCATTTTCACTATTTGTTTTGTTTTAAATTTTTGTATTGAATTACTACTGATATAATTAATGTGAATGTGTTGATTCCAAATAATAAATGTCCAAGGCATTTGATGCATGTAAAAATCACTGGAAGTGCTTTTTGAATGTGAATTTAAATGAATAAGTAATACTCAACATTATTGTTGAATGCCAGACTCTGATGATAAATGTGAATGTGAATGTGAAACTGAAATCAAGTGACTGATTGAATATATGTGAATGTGATGCATTTTATTACATTAATGCATAATAATATAAAGGTTGTTGTGACCGGAGTAGCCATCGAAAAAGAGCTTAAAGCTTAGAAAGTGAAAAAGAGCTTAAAGCTTAAATTATGGTAAGAGCCTCTAGCTCACTATGTCAAATGAGCCTTGTATCTCCAATGGATAAGGGACAGTTATTAATGAGCCCGATTTTCATAATGGATACCAGATAGTTATAGACACTTGGCCACAATAATAATAATTGAAAGTGAGTATCATGAGCACTACATATGCATTTATATATATGATTTAAATGGTTAAAATAAATAGTTTGAATGATTTCTAAATGTGAAATATGATTTAAGTGAATATGAAATGTATGTGACTCAACATGTTGAATTGATGAAGTGATGTGAATTCCGTGAGTAAATGAATTGATGTGTTATGTGATTAAGTGAGCCATCCAGGATGGTCCACTCACTGAGTTCGCAAAACTCAACCTAAAATTTGCAACATTTTTTAGGCTTAGAGAAGATCTCCAGTTAGACAAGCTGGAGTGTAGCCATTGCATTCAAGTAAGAGATAAAGGTTGGGATCAGTTCGCGTCTACATATGTATTTCATTATTTTGTATCACAATGTGTATTCCGCAATTATTGTTCCTCAAGTATTTGGATAATTCTATATTGTAATGACTTTCCAAATTGGAAATGTTTGTAAATGAGATTGATCAATGAGTGTAGTAACACTTATGATTGAAAATGTTTATGAATAAAATGGACCCAAATTGATTATTGATTTTTTGAAATATAAGTGTCATGTATGAAAAAATTGTAATGAGTATGATTGTTTGACTATTCTGGCATGCCACTCCCGTAGAGTATGTTCTCAAATACCATCGATATGTTTGGGAATATGCCCTGTGGGAGTTGGGGTGCTACAGATGAACCCTATCTTGATTATACAACTACCTCCATATAGTTCATGCTACATCCAATAACTATCGATTAAATAACCTATGATTAAATATATCCTAAATAGTATCAAAACATAGCAATCTTTATACAAGCTAACTTTGATGACCTCAAATCAAATGATCACTTATACAATCATCGTAATGAGAATTCCATAGATGTACAAGTAATGTTCTAAATGGATTTCTCAGATGGTTTTGTTTAGTGAATTTGTTATTTGACAAATACCCACATGTTTGTTTATCTTCATATTTTAATCTATGAGATCAAGTACTTCCTTCATGAGGAAAAAAAACGTATGCTAGTCTTTTTATCTTCTATTAATGTCCAGTCTTAATAGAAAAACAACTAGGAACAATTTAGGAATAATACATAAATGCTATATGAATCTCATAATTATAATCTCATTATAATTCCATTTGTAATGTTTAATTATCCCATGGATTTTATTATATACAACTAAATATGTATAAGATAAAGAATGCCTTTAAATTATTTTGTCGTTAAACTAAAACAACGCGATTAGCTATAGGGCAAAAACCAATAATCTCCCACTTAATTATAATCATAATTAAGAAAATTACCTAAATACATACTTAGATCTTGATGAGACCTTAGCTTCTTTTGCATACCCAGTGACTTAAATGTTCTACAGTACATTACTATCATAAACAATACAACGAACTACATCAAGTTCACTAAAAAACTTATCAATCCAAAACTTATCGATCCAATCAATCATTTCCACAAAATGAAAATTGTATTATGGCTTAATTAGCAACCACTGCTACATTGGAACCTTTCCAAACTTAAATGATATTATTCTAAGTAAATAAACCTTAAGTAAGATTTACTTCTAAGGTTACATTTTTATCATCTTGAAATCAAATGGTAACTCATACATAAAGTAATGGATATCTTTAATACTTTATAAGTATCTGATATCTCAAACACTAAACATCTTTAGTACATTATCTTTATACTTGGATTTATAATAGGTGAGCAAATTCCAATCTATCTTTATAGATATAATTCCCAGAATTAAGTTGTTACCTTTCCATATCTGACAAGAGTTATTCGCTGACAAATATAGTTTCAACAATTTAAAATTATAATTGTTGTTCTCTATGAGCAATATGTCTCTACATACTCCTACTAAAGAGGACAACTATACTCCCACTAACCTTCTTGTATACATGATAAATTCACAATTATCTCCAAAATAATCTCTTTGAACTCATTATGATAGTGAATCTTTCAATGTCTTGTAATTCAAGTATACATCAAATGTATCAATAAAGGCAATAGTTCTAATTGGATGTATTGTCATAAGATTTGAACTTTTCAAATTTCATCTTACTCCCACTATTTATCTTGAGAATCATTCTCCTATAAGTAAGTACCCTTTAAAAGCTAATAAGTTTCTTCAATACTTAAATTCCTTTGTAATTTATGTAGATGAAAGGATGAAAGCTTGGATCATCTATCTTCTAGATTCCATTAATCAAATTTTATTTTGTAGAACAATCTCTAACTTTGTAACGTAACTACTTTTTTAGGTAATTGGAAGAACGTAATAAAGCAGAACTACCACTTTAAGGCCACAAGCTTATGAGATAGGTTGGCATTCAATATTTCCTTATGTCATTTCCAACATATGAAATAAGCAAAATTATAAGCTTAGAAGCTTTTTTAAATCAAAATGTGCATACGAATACTATGTTAAAAGGCCTAATTGGTAAGATAAGGATGCATGTGGTAATTTTTCAAATGCATCTTATTTGTTATACTCTTATCATAAAAATTAGAGACTACCAATCACTTCCTCAAGAGATAGAGAATGAAAAGTCATGGTCAATTTCTAGCTTCATAAAGTGGGAAAATGCAAAAGATAAGAATCAACTAGAATGAAGTTGACATGGATATAATATAAAGGTCCCTTTACAACCTTGTTGAACTCTAAAAGTAGCAACTTTATTATATAAAGCTAGTGAAATTTTGATTCCTTTGGTACTTTAGGAACTTATAGTTCTCACTTTAAGTTTAAAATGGTTATGTGTTTAGCTAACCTATAGTTTCCACTTTATGAACACAAGATGTATGGTCCTTATTTTGAAGCTCTTAGAGCTATAATATATTTTTACTTTAAAAAAACAAATAAATATTAGAGGCTTATTTGAAAAGTCATCTAACATTTTAACATGAAAGTAAACATCTTGTTATAAATATGCTCAATTGCTCAGTTAGTTCATTGATTCAAGTATAGTACCACTCTTTAATATTAAACATTTTTACTCAGATTAAAGTCAATTAAGTGAATTCATTTATGCTTACTTATTCATACAAATTTGTTTTTATATTTATCTATTTCAGTCGGATGCTAAAATGATTGAAAAGTATCTACCTTTAATTTATATATGCCAAAGTTATACAAAAGTGTCATTACATATAGTAAGCATCCATTTTCAAATTATTGCATTAAAATAAAAAGTATATTAGGTTTTAATGATACTAACTATTCATCTAAACTAATTAAATCACAAAAACAATTAAACTTCAAATGGATCGTCTTAATTGTTCTTCTTTCAACTTAAAAGTAAAATTGTTTTCTATTAAGCTAATTATGATGAAATTCATCAAGGAAAAATGTTTATGTTATAGTTAAAATAAAATATTTCCCTGCTCACATTAAGTTGAGATATTACAAAAAGGAACAAAGAAATTAAAAATTAAGAACAATTAAAATATCAAAAGAGGAAGGAAAATAATTTTCTAGCCCTAGATGTGTCTTGTTGTGTATGGTAATTAAAGATAGGTGAAACCTATAATTTATTTTTACATTACAAATGCCATTAACAAAAAGTAAACATAAGAAAATGTAAATAGAAATAGAATTGAAAATAAAACTGTAATAATAACTAACAAATTCTAAAGTACCTACTAAAATAGAAGTAAACTTGAAAACAAACTAATGTTGTTCTAATTATGTACGAAAAGAAAAAGTGATAATCCAAGTATAGATATAATAGAACAAGACCACCAACAAATTATAAGTAAAATTATAGTCGTTTTTATCATCAATGTTGGTAGCAGTGGATATTTAATTTTTTTAGAGGATATGGTGATTTTAAGATGGTCTTCTTATCAAGGAGATAAGCAAACAAATCACTCCTCCAATTGGTCTAAGTGTTGTACAATAAAATCTAAGCACTCTTGTAATTTCCTGAATATCACAGTATTTTCAATTTGTTCCTTGACTTTATACCACATGAATTGGATTTTTGATAGATGTATAGGTGCATATCTAACCTCAACTAAGTTGACTTTACTACCAGTTAAAATGTATTCATTATTAACCTTATTTTTTGGGCACCCCGCCCTCGCAAGACACGTGCCTGACATCTTAAGTGACATCTGAACACGTATCCCACAAGGGTGGCGTGCTCATACCAACCAGTCACCAAAATCAAACTAATTCCTTCAACTTCAGAATAGCTTTTAGAAATCTTCGAATTAGGATTTCAAAATATCTTCTTCAGAAAAATTGTAGCTTAATGTCTCTAGTTTGTTTTGAATTAAGAATCACCTCATTTTGAGCTCTACAGATCAAAATATCATCAAAATACCAAAGCATATTCAGTATAACAACCAATTCACGCTCTTCAGACATGTTTTTGTACAAAAGGCATAACTTTCTCTAGGGATATGGGATTATGGTCATCTTAGGAGAGGACTTCTAGAACTATAACTTCCATGAAGACTCTGAAGAGAGATTTTGCCATTTGGAGGGTCAATACACGACCCATGTGGAAATACATGGGCAAACTCGTGTATTCCTCTGGTTTGGTGGCTTTTTCGTTCTTGGAAGACACTGTCAGTGTTAATTTACACGGCTTGACCATGTACTCCTTAGATCTTTACTAAAATCTCCCTCTCCAAGACATCTCCAATGGATCTTACATCCATTCTAACACCACTTTCACTTATAATCTTTCCAAATTCAACTTTTCTGGTGCGATGTCACTTAATATCAATGGAAAACTAGAAAGATAATCTACGACTTCAAGAAGACAACTTTGTTCAATTCAACCTAGATTAATACAGTTTTTCCCTTGAAGTTGGAACACATATTCTACCCTTATGAAAGACTTGAAAATGCAATGTTCAACTTGAAAAGTGATGAGCAAAACATAACAATATTTCATTAACATCATAAGGTAAGAGTTTACAAAGCTTTAATGGCATTTCAAGCCACAATATATTATTTCACAAAATCCCCAAAATACAAAAGATACTTGAATGATAATTGCTCAAAATATGAATACAACCTTTTTTTTTACATAAATTACTCCAAAACAAAACAAAACTTGCAAATTCAGAGTGATGTCTTAACTCTCTTTCACTCGATCTCTTGCCCATCACTTGAATATGGGACCGAAGGGGGGTGAACTTAAAGCTCGTGGGTAACATTTTTATAATCGATAACAAGCAAAAACATTTTAAAAACTCACATTGAATCATAAAACACATATTTCTTAATTCTCAATTTATCAAACAATTTATAAGCAACCCAAATCATGCATTCAATAAACTTGTCAAGACATAAGCACATCAAAATAGTTTAGGTGGTCCATAAATAAAACGATCTAACACATTCCCACAAAATGGTCCTTTGTAGTTGTGAACATAACGAACTAACACAATCCCACATAGTAGTTTTTACGTAGTCGTAAACATGAGGGAGTTTATGAAGGAGCTTCATGCTACTAGCGGGTAGGCAAGAGAAGTCTTTAGTCTAAGTGCACTTGACATACAGAATGGACAAATCAAACTCACATAATATGTTTTTCATAACTTGTAAAATTGTTGCCCAAAATGACACGTTTTTTCGAAAAGTGATTTCAGAAACATCGTATCCTTTTTTCAAAAATTATTTTCGTATTCATTTCATAAATCATCGATACAATATTCACATACCAAATACATAACACTTTCTCAAGTATTCTAAGAGCAATAAATACGCATTCATAACACAATTGAAAACATTTAACTTTCTTGATTTGGAATAAACATTAATGGGTTATTACTTAATTATAAAAATGTAACCCATCTTGAATTCCTTGCTTAAAGGCTTGCTAAAAAATGCCTCTCCTTTTGCTCCTCTTGCCTCTCTTGATCCCCTTAATATTGACAAAATTCTCAATTCAATAGAAACTCCAATTTGAGGACCAAAGAAACATATACATAAAATTGATCCTAGAAAGCTTAAACTCATGCATTTCCTAAGCTTTAAGAACTAAAACCTTTCCAAAAATTCAAAAGATTCAAAATGAGCTTACTTTGATTTTTCATCAAATGAAGAGTTTCTTGGCTCTAATGAAAACTCTTCTCTTCGTCCACTTTTTTCTCTTCTTGAACAACCTCAAATTTTCTCTTGAAACTCTTCATTCAGGGCTAACATTATTCACCATGTCCATTGCCAAGATTTCAAAGTAAATGGTAAGTGTGAAAGAACTGAGTGTCAAATTCACGAGCTTGTCATATACACCTAACTTTATTTAGTGAAAAAATATCTATTTCAGACGTCCCATATCTTTTATTGTTCTATATATTCTAACCATGTTAGAACTTTTTTTTTTCATATTATATAATCCTTGCCATATAAGTCTCTCTCAATAAAAGAGATCAAGAGGAGTAACTATATTATTCTTTTCAGTTCTCCTTACAACAGAGTATAAAATTAATGACACAATACAAATAACGAATAACTACACAATACAAATAACGAATAACAAGTGATATGATTTCCCTATGTGTTGACTCAATCGGACAGTGGTTGGACTTACCACGTGATGTATTTCCAGAGTTTTTTAGTAGTTACCTGAAATAAAATAGTTGATCCTCAAGCAAGTTAGTCTCGATTTGATGGGATGAACAAAACCTACAATTAGTTTTCGTTCTTTGTTTCATTTCTTAGCAAAAAGCTAACACTACCCTAATTTTTTTTCTGAACTTACATTTTTAAAATCAAATTTTAGGAATTTAGTAGCCCAACATGCTTTATGCTTTAGTTTAATAATTTGAATGAATTTTTTTTTAAATAAATGAACATCTTTTGATTATCAGAAGAGTAATTAAATACATGAATGCTCCGTGAAGCACTTTGGAATGGGTTTACGTTTAAATTTATTGGACGATCTGAAACTTTAAATTAGAAACTCAATGACTTCAACCGAAGCTTAAAAGTAAATTAAAGAGCACTCTTGTGAACGTTTGGAATTGCGGTTAATGCAAGAAAGGTCTCTTCCGGTTTGTGTTTCAATCAAATCTGCCAAGTCACAAGAGCTGTCCGACATGAGTAAATACATTGATGTCTGAATTGAAAACTTGATGCCAATTAAAAAGGAAGCTCTAATCGCATGCCTTTTTCTTTTAATTATAGTTTGGCCGTACAGAGTCCACACGCTTGACTCTGCCCATAGAAGAACAGTATCAAACTAACCCATCGACTTTGACGTCTTGATCGATTTGACTGTGCAATATTTTCCCACTCTCGGAAATAGTAATATAGTTCAGCCATTGCTGGATGAGACTAGCGGAAATAGTAATATAGTCATGACAAAACCTGGAAAGAGATGAGACTACCGGACAAGGTTATCACCGTCAATCCGATACACACTGACTATGACAATTTCCCGCAACAACTGGGTGCCAATTCAAATGTCATTATTCATAACATTACGTCCCAATCCTCTATTAACATATCATTAACCAATTCCGCATTTACTACAACACTATCAATACCCCGTGTGCTAGCGCGTCCCCTTCTTAATTCCCACGGTTTCCAGTGTTTGGTGATAAAGAGACGGTTGGTCGACGCTCCCTTTAACATGTCTCATCTCCCAAACACTCCCTCTCAACTGACTGCTAGTTATATTAGCCCATTGTTCCGTTTTCCTCGCCTTCCATTTTCTCCACACAGATTATTAAACAAATCCGAAATGCTGGAAAAGCCACTCCCTCTCTTATTTTTTATCTTCTTCTTCTTCCACTTCACTCAGTCTTTATCAAATCCAGACTCCACCACCTTACTGGCCTTTAAGTCCTCTGTACTAGACCCTTCCAATTCGCTTTCTTCATGGACTAATTCGACCGACTTGTGCTCTGGCTCTTGGCTTGGTGTCACCTGCAGCTCCTCAACTCTCCGAGTCACCCGTCTCGTCCTTGAAGACCTCAACCTCACTGGCTCAATTCTTCCGCTAATTCAGCTCACTGAACTCAGACTCCTGAGCTTGAAATACAACCACCTCTCCTCTACCTCAAACTTCAATTTCTCTTCATGGGCAGCTCTCAAGCACCTCTACCTTTCTCACAACCGCTTAGTTGGGAAATTCCCACCTGGTCTAGGCAATCTCCAGCGACTCCGTCGACTTGACGTCTCTTACAATTACTTCTCCGGTGAGATTCCAATGAGTGAGCTTGCTCAGTTGTCGCACTTGTTGACGCTTAGGCTTGAGGCCAACTCATTCAGTGGGACCATTAGCTCTGCTAATAGATTTCCTTCTTCTGTGTTAGATTTAAATATTTCTTATAATTATCTCTCCGGAAAAATACCGTCATCATTGTCTCGATTTCCTGCGAGTTCCTTTAGCGGAAATCAGAATCTCTGCGGGGAGCCATTGCTGTATGCGTGCTATAGTGGGACGGTGGAGAGCGACCCAGCACAATCAAGTAAACCTGTAACTGGCACCAAGAAGAGATTGAACAACTGGGTCCTGATCATCATTGTCAGTGTCATCGCTATGGCGATTGTGTCAGGTTTAATCACTATCACATGCTACTGGTTTCGTGAGCGAAGAAGAAAAAGAGGGTCTTCTGGAGATTTGGCGAAGAGGAAAGCTACTGGTTCTCAACCACCAATTGGACGGTACTACGGTGAAGGTAGGACCAGTAGGGAGGGTAAGAACATGGTGTTGTTTGAAGGTTGTCATGATTTCAGTAAGGTGAATGAGCTACTGAGTTCGTCTGCTGAATTGTTGGGTAAAGGCACCGTTGGGACCACATACAAAGTGTTGATGGATGGCGACGGTGTCTTGGTGGTTAAGAGGGTCCGAGAAAGAAGAAAAAGAAGAGAGCTCGATGGTTGGCTAAAGGTGATCGGTGGATTGAGACACTCCAATGTTGTGAGTCTCAGAGCTTATTATCAGTCTAAGGATGAGCTGCTTTTAGTGTATGATTTTCTACCAAATGGAAGTCTCCAATCACTTTTGCACGGTGCGTTCCGCTATTTTGGTTCAATTATATTGATCGGTTTGACCTTTATCGTTAGTTTTAGGACTAACAAAAGAGATGTTTCTATGTTGACAACAGGCAACAGAGGACCAGGAAGGACTCCATTAGACTGGGCTGCAAGGTTGAGAATTGCTTCAGGTTCTGCAAAAGGTCTTGCTTTCCTCCATAGTTATGATAAAGCTAAGCTATTTCATGGGAACTTAACATCATCAAACATCATTGTTGATCGCTCTGGCAATGCATGCATTTCTGACATTGGTCTTCACCAATTGTTGCACGCACCCTCCTTCTCGAACAATGCATATAAGGCTCCAGAACTATTGCCCATCGAGAAAAACAATGATAATGTGAACCAAAGGAAATTTAGCCAGAAGTGCGATGTTTATAGCTTTGGCGTGGTCTTGCTAGAACTATTGACAGGGAAAATGTCAAATGGGGAGGGAAATACAAGTTTGGTGAAGTGGGTTCAAGGAGTTGGGCGAGAAGAGTGGGCATGGGAGGTGTTTGATTTTGAGCTGTTTGGGTGCAAGCAGATGGAGGAGCAAATGGTGGCTCTCATGCAAGTGGCTTTGCTTTGTGTATCGGAGTTGCCAAGAGACAGACCAAAGATGAGCATTGTTCATAGGATGATTGAGGACATAAGCAGCAAGGGTGCTAGAGAAGTTGGCCCTAATTCTATCATGAATGACCTGACTTCGGATTCATCGCCTTCTCTTTCAGAAAGTGCTATTTAACTTTCACTAGAAAAGTTGATTAATGTGTATGTGTTTGAAGTGACTAAGTTGACAAAAGGAAAGCCATGAGCCTTGGAGAAGTTGAGTTTTCGTTAGAAAATGGTTAACTTCGTCTTATGGAGATTGCTATAGCATATGGTAGACTATGATATTATATTATATTAAATCCGGAATCTGGAATTCCTAAGAAGCTTTGCCTACGCGGATACAAATAAGAATTTTGATAAGATGTTAGTAAAAAGTTTTTAAGAGTACGAAACCATAATCAAGAACTAGGCACGTACCTTTCTCCAATTTCTTGTTTGACGCGACGGGTCATTTACTGAAGCAGATAAAGTGCGGAATCGCTACTATTTAGAAGAGTGAAAACGAGGAGAACATTTGTGCGAACCACGTGAGACAATATCGGGAGACCCAGAAATTGATAAGCTTAAGAACGGTTAACGTTATTTAGTAAGACTCAAGAGGCCTTTTGGCACCTACTTTATTAGGTTATAGGTATTGTAGTTTTCGTGAGGATTTGACTTGCTGAATGCCGATGTTTGTCACTGGGAAGTAGGGTAGGGTAGCACAGGACTTAATTGCCCGCCAAGGAATTTGGTTTCGGAGACAGCCGTGAATGAGCTGTTGAGGACCTTCCGAGTGTGAAATAAGAAGCTGACGTGGTAGTAGCCCGGAGCCAACCACACTACGACCATGAATTGCAAAGTCTACAATTAATTACAAATAAACTCTTTAAATTTTATTTAATTATATAATTATAGTTTAACTTTTAAAAAATAGCAATTAAATATTTAACTTTTAATTTTTTTTCAATTTTAACTCGACATTAATATTTCTGTTATCTTTACTAATATGATTTATCACGTATTCCTAAACACCAATTAATAATAGACAGTAAACTAAAATTAATACAATTAATACAGATTAATGAAACGACTTCATTTAATCATATAACTAAAACGTCATTTAAAAAAATAAAATTCCTAAATGCAAACAAAAATTAGATAACATTCTTTAGTCTCATAAATAAATCCTAAACTCTATTCAAATTTCCAATGAAATCCAAACAAAATTAAATAACAATAACGCGAGAACCAAAACAAAGAGAGGGATTAAACTAATTTAGGGATTTCAATTTTTTTGAAATGACAGTTTTAGTTATGTGATTAAACGATATTGTTTCATTAATCTTCACTACTTGTGTTAATTTTGGCTAACGTGTGTCAATAGTTAAGGTTTTTGGAATACGTGGCAAGTCATGTTAGCAAAGATAATGGAGACACTAGCGTCAAGTTAGAATTGAACAAAATTGAAAGTTTAAGCATTTAATTGCCATTTTTTAAAGTTTGAGTTATAATTGTAAAATTGAGCAAAGTTTGAGATTTTTTTAATTAAACTAAATATATAATGCAAGGCCATCAACTTCTGGGTTAAGAAAATCCCAAATTCTGGTTAAAAAAAATCCCAAATTCTAACTTAAAGTTTGCAATAGGTTGGCATTGGGGTCTATTGGCCACCAGAGGTAATATGACAGTCTCTAGTTCGATCATGGTCATCTTAAAAACAAAGGATAGAAATCTGTTATATGGATTAACATGCAGGGATGGGCAGTTCACGCTCGAGTTAGCTCGGAGCTCAAGGCAATAGACCCAAGGTAGAAAGCTCGACCCAAGACTAATTTTTTTAGAAAACCAAGTCCAAAGGCCAGATCAGGCTTGGGCCCAATTGCCATCCTAATGACATGTCAAGCTTTCAATCACTTTGAACTAATTATCATATACTATGATTTGATTCAAATATTGATTTATTACAATGTTGCTTATATCTAAACCAATCAACTTATCCTGATAAAGAAAAATTATATTCCTAAAAAAACATACAGGAAATGAAAGGACATAAATAATAGATATTTCTTCAAAAATCAAATAATTAAGTTTTTTTCCATTCATAAATGAAATAATTAAACTTCTTTCCATAAAAGAAATTCAAAAATTCAAACTTAAATTCTTTTATTAGGATGCAACTTGTTTATCCCACACCAATCGATTCTGAAATTTATCATCATTTCCTTAAAATATAGATTGAATATTTTTAAAAAGGTTATTTTATTAAAAGGCAAGAAAGAGTTTGTAAAAAAGTTTTTTCATTCACCTGATTGAATGAAAAAAATAGTTAAATCTTAAGTGAAACCAATGTAATAGATGTAGATAAAATTTATTTATTGAATCACTAAAAATATTGATTTGTAATCTTTCGTATAGTCTTACTTACTCATTTAAGTTAAATTGAAATAACATTATTTGTTTATTTGGAGGATGATTGTATCAAAGCAATTATATTGTTTTGTACATTGATTGGACACTTGAGACTGTATGGCTAATGGCTTCTAGAGATGTAAAATATTTTAGTATTGTTAAAGTTGTTAATATGTATGGTTCATATATACAAATATACAATTTGAGATGTTTCTTGGGTGCCTTTTGGGTGAACACAATCAGGGATGGATCCACATTGAGGGCAAGTGGGGACACCTGCCCCCATTACCTCCAAAAAATTTCATATAAAAAAATATTATTTTAAGTTTTGATCCTATAAAAAAATAAAATTTTGCTCCCATAAAAATTTTGTCCCCATTAAAAATAAAATTTTGCACCTATTAAAATTTTACTCCCACTAAAAAAAATTTCTGGATTCGTTCTTGAACACAACCTAGAAGCTAGTGTGGCTTAAGACGTGTTATATTATGGAAATCATAGCTAAAAAATGAGGTTAACAACATAGACATGTTAATGTGAAAGAGGTATTTTTAAGGAAGACACATTCTATAACATGCTTATGTCCTAGAATTGTGTCCAAGTTTGCAGAGAAGTAAAGAATCCATGATTTGAGACATGATGTGCTAGAGCCCGTGATACGTTCTAGAAAGAGACAACAAGATCTACCATATCCTAAGATGTCAAGGACAAACAACCTTAATTGAACATATGTTTTTGGTGGATTACAAACATTAAGGATTCTAAGACTTGTTAGAATCATGATCAAGTTAGGTTGGGTTTGTTAAATAGGTAAGTTATGTTGAATTGTACCAATTAGGGTTTACAATTAACCATACTTATGTAAACGTATTCTATATATAGGAAATACGTAATCCTTATTAAGTAAGTTATTCATTAACAGTAAAATAAAACATTTTTAGCTACTAAGGATGTAAGCATATCTAATTGGTCGAACCTCGATAAAAATCTTCTTATTGATTCTTATTTGGTTGTTATTCTATTTTAACAATGCCACAAATCTATTGTTATATTATTTACTCAAAGTTTTCAAATTGCAAACTAAATGGCAAGACAATTTTAAAATAATAAGCCCTATTTCACTCACTTTTTGGTGTTATTAGGGATAATAAATGGTATTAAAGTGAATTTTTTTATTACAAACTTTAAACAAAATTTTAAGGAAAGATAATCGTAGGATATTTCTATGCATCATCATATTTATCTATTCAAGAGGACTAAAAAAATAACTAAAGCTATATTTTTAGAAAGGAACTATCATTTGTATTAGAAAATAAATTATTTCTTACGATTAAAGGTATTTTGTAAAATCCCATTACTCATGTTAAGGTTAGAATAGTAAATATAAGAGTTATTGAGAAGTTAGAAAGTACATTTCATACTCATGCATAATATAGCATACACATACACTTGAATATTGAATTGTTGCACATTAAAATGATTGTACATGCATTCATTGACATTTTTCATGTATAATTGAGTTATAAATGTGATCATATTGAGAATTGTGGTTTAGTATGTGTTGAAAATTGATTTGGAAAGTATATGTATTGATTTAGAAACTTTGGTGAAATTTAGGAAATTTTTGAAATTCGGGGTAATTTTGGATTACGAAAAATGCCAAGTGACAAGATAAATGATAAATGGTAGTAGAATTCACTGTCAAATTGTTGGATCCCGTTTCTGAAATCCAACTCTTTCTCTGATACCATATGTGTTGGGCACCATTTTTGGAACCCAACTCTTGCGAAATCATAAACACTGAACTATTTCCAATGAGGTTTCCTTAACCATCATTAAATCCTCTTCTTGTTTTGATACTATAACTGTGTTGGACCCCGATTCTAGAGCCCACATTCCTTATCATAAGTCGTGTGCTTGTGCTTGTTACCATGCGAGGTTATTCCCATTTAACTCTCCTTAGTCATCCTCGGTTCATCGTCCTTTCTTAATACCATAGTATCAGGCCCTATCTTTCAAATCTTTCTTACACTGAAGCCAATATTCTATGCTCAACATTCATCCAGATATTGAGCATCCTAGAGGCTGGGTTAAAATCTTATTCCTTCAAATCATTTGACAGCTCTATGTCTCTAATCTATTTAGTCATGAGGGTCATCTCATTTAGAGGTCGGATAACGAAGTTATGGCTGAAAGAATCAAACAGGGTTTTAACCTCAATCATATTGATCTTATATCGGGCTAATTGGCATAACTCTTTGTACAGGTATTGAAACAAAGTGTTCTTTGAATTATCATAAAGAGGGCTTCAAGATTTACAACTTTCGTTAGGACCTTGAAGACAAATTCAATCATCTGAAGGGGTCAAAAATGGAGCAGACGATAGCATCAAATGAATAGTGTATAGAAGAAGAAGTTCAGAAAGCAGACGAAACAAGAAACAGACGAAGCAAAAAGCAGACGAAATAGAAAGCAAACGAAGCAAACGGGCAGACGAAATAGAAAGCAGACAAAGCAGAAAGCAGATGAAATAGAAAGCAGACGAAGCAAAAGGGCAGATGAAACAGAAAGCAGACGAAGAAGAAAGCAGAAGAAATAGAAAGCAGACGAAGTAGAAAGCAGACGAAACAAAGCAGACGAATCAAAAAGCAGACAAAACAAGGAAGACGAAGCAAAGCAGACAAAACAAGGCAGATGAAATAAAACAGACAAAACAATAAGGAAGACAAAGCAAAAAGCAGATGAAACAAAAAGCAGAAGAAGCAAAAAACAGATGAATCAAAAGACAAATGAAGCAAAAGTCTTAAGATGAAGCAGGGTCAACTTAAGATGAAGCAAGGTCTTAAGATGATGCAGGGTCAACTTAAGATGAAACAAAGTCTTAAGACGATGCGGGATAAACTTAAGACGATACAACTCTTAAGACGAAGCGTAGTCAACTTAAGACGAAGCAAAGTCAACTTAAGATGATGCAACTCTTAAGACGAAGCGTGTTTACAGACGATACAACTCTATAGATGATATGACGCCATCACTGATGAAGTGACGTCACTGTAGACAATACATCTTTACAAACAATACATCTTTACAGACAATGCATTCCTACAGATATAATGACGTCATCACAGACGATGCGTCTTTACAGACGATACATCTTTATACTCCTAAGTACTTCCCTTTATAAGGACCATAACCTTCGATCCAGAGGTCCAAAAATTCCATACTATATATCGTTGGAAAGATAAAAGAAAGACCTACAGTTTTCTAGAAGACAATTTAGACTAGCTAAGCCTAGATCAATCCAGTTTTTCCCTTGAAGTCATAATATAAATTTTTACCCTATGGAAGGCTTGTAATTTTTGCACTTCGCAAACTTGGAATGCCCTGAGCTTAACCATTCAGTTACCAAATTGACTTCATTAAACTCTCATATCTTAACTTATTTGTCTCTTCATATCCAACTACATCTGACCAATCATAATTTCTATTTTTCCTTCTCATGAATCTCACTTAGGTGTACGTTTGTATATATATATATATATGCATCCACAATTTATGCTCGAAACTATCTGTTCAAGCTGATAATCATCTATACACAATTCATATTTCCTTAACCTCAAAAGAATACAGTTGTTACAAATCTTTGATGGTATTCTAATCCACATTACAACATCAGCTCAAAGTCTCAAATTACAACAATTCTTAAACAAATAAACTTGCTATGCAACTATAACATTATGCATTCCTAAAACCAACTCAAACTATAGATTAAGCAAATTTGGAGAATTTCCCTTATGCTCTTGATCACTTTATCTCTTACCTATT
>JANSVA010000008.1:43579194-43600406 GCA_025504915.1 Erythroxylum reticulatum | reverse complement strand
TATACATCTATATCTCATCTTTATCTAGCAAATCAACCATCAACTATTCTAGCTCACATATTCAAAGATAAAATGTCATCATGTAGAACATATCATGTATATTTAACCATCAAAGCATAACACTCAATTTTATATCATACTTGACAAATCAAAGATGAAATGCACAAACATAGTGGCTTAAGAGTCCTATGGATCGAAATGGAGAAACCAAAGTTTACATCATGAACTAAATGATTCTGTTTCTTAAGAGCTCATATGCCACAACCGAGCAGCCGGGAGAAGGCTTTAAGTCAACATGCATGTGATGAACGAAATGGTATCTCTTTTGCCCAAACACAAGTAAATTTTTATGCTTAATTCATTCTATCTCATATTCATATTTTCATGCTTCTTATGCTATTTCCTCTTTTGAACATACCAAATATCATAACTTCTTTCAAAGCATAACATGATAATCAATCATAATGCATTTTTCCAACAAGCACAACAATTCAAAATCAAACAATTAAGCATACACACATAGGTAAGATATTTTTCCCATCTCTAAAATTACTATAAACATATTACCCACCTAAGTGTTTGTAAATACAACTCAAATTTGCCTTTCCTTTTACTCTACATGGGATTTCCTTAGTTTCCTTCAAGCAAACCAATTTTCCATTCAAACCAATATTCCAATGGAAAATCCATAAAGCTTCAATAATCAAGAATAAATAGAAATTGAGCTTAGACTCAATCTACCTATAATTTATCTAGGGTAGCAAAAGTAAAACCTAGTTCAAAAACCCACGAAAATCAAAATCGGTTCCTTGGGTTCTCTTCTTTCTCTCTTCATTGCCATCACAAACCCATTTCTCTACTTCTTTTTTCACCCAAACAAGAAGAAAGATGATGGAAATTTACCTAAAACAAGTTGATTCTTCTTCCTTCTTCTTCTTTCTCCTTCTCCACAATTTTCTCTTCTCTTCTCTCTTCTTTCCACAAATTTTCTCTCCTCTCTTTCTTATTTAAAGACCACTTTCTTGTCTTTCCAATTTTACCGTTCCTATTTTATGAAAAGTCCACTTGCTTTTTTAGTCTATTAACTACCATATTATACTTCTAACAATTCTATTCTAAATTTTAATTTCTATTCATGCTTGCTAAATTAATGACTAAATTCTATAACAAATAAACAAATTAATAAAAATTAAAAAAATTTTGGGGTCCGACATGTATGCTTCCACTATTAGGTCAACTATATATTTAATGTTATGTTCAAGACTAGATGCCATAATAAGAAAATTTCAAGCTAATCCTAGTGCCATCGCTTGATGGCTATAAGAAATAACATAAAGTACTTAAGAAGAATGATAGATATTTTCTTGGTCTAAGAAAGAATTGAATTAAAAGTTTATAGGTGTTTAGATGTGAGTTTCTAATCTAATCATGATGGTAGTATATCACATTTAAGGTATAACTTTACTCTAAATGGTAGTATAATAAGTTAAAAGGTTCTAAACATCCAACCGTTATTTATTCTACAATCGAAGTAGAGTATATTTCAATAAGGGATGACATTTGTGCTCACGCCAGCTCCGCCTAACCCAAAGTTAATGAGCTTGACTAGAGTTAACTGGGCTTCAGGCTAGGTTTAAGCCTTTTTTTTAACTTTTGAGCTTTTGGTCAAGGTTAGGCTCAAATTCAGGCTACTAGACCTGACCCGTCCGAAAACCTAAGTACATCAAGTATAAACAATGTCATTTTGGGTAAAAGAAAGTTTCTTCTAAAATTTAAATTGAAAAATAAAACAATAGGGCTCAGGTGGGACTCGAATGAGTTTTAGGTGCCTAATCCTGATAGGGCTCAGACTTAGGCCATAAGTTTTGGACCCTTTTAAGCGTTAGGTTGGGCTTAATTGCCATCACTACTTTCAATGTTCGAGGTAGAAAAGGAAGTCTTTTTGATAAAAAAGTTCATGATTGAACTTGGAGTTGTTCCTAGCATTATTAAGTTGATAATATTATACTGTGGCAATAATGGTGTTATTACATAGGTAAATGAATCAAGGTCTCATTAATGTTCCAAACATGTACTAAAAAATTTTCATTTGGGTTAAAAGACATTATGTTAAAGTGCGTGCCCACTAAAGAGAATTTTGCAAATAATCTACTTTATTGTCTTAAAAGAGACATGATTAAAATATGGATAGATATGATATTTGATACATAAGCAATTAATTTTAATACAAGTGAGAGATTGTTAATTTATAACCTTGCAGTCAATCAGTTAGTTATAATTAATGTATAAAATTATTAATTCATTCAACAAAGGCATTATTTATTTTATTATTTTATTAGTTCCATTTAATATTTAATAATAAAGTTAAAAATTCCTTAAATAATCACTGTATAATTAAAATTATAATGAGATCATAATTATGAAATTCAAATTTGATTTAGACATTCTTCATAAATTATTCTTAGTTATAGTTTCATCAAGACATAATATTAATGGAAAGATAAAATTAGTAAACATTATATTTTTTTACTTATAAAGAAAGTAATTGATCTCACAAATTAAATTACAAAAATACTTATACAAATTTATGGGTACTTATTAGAATATAAGTTTACTAAACTTATTAATTACGAGGATCCCATATAAAATGTTATTTCTATGTATTAGAAAGTCATCATTATATTAGTTGTATAATTGATTTTTAGACTCAAGATGATCAAAATATCTTATATTTATGTTTTGATTCTTTTGATCTATTCTATTTATAGTTAGTACTTGGATATAATATGAAGTGTGTTGAGATTATTGACTAAGTTAATAAAGAATTTGTCACCTTAAAGAAATTAGAGAGAATATTCTATTATTTTTGGTTATTAATGATCTAAAGAGTTCTTTAAACAAAGTCAATTGAGATTTAAAAAAGGTTGTTTTAAAATACAAACTATAAATCAATTACTAATTAGAAAGAATTGAATGGTTGGATTTAAATAAAGTAGACACTAATTTTATATTTTGTCTAATTAGAACACTAAATGATCAAATGGTTGAATTATATGTTAGAACTATGCATAGACATATTAAATCAAATTGCTTTAACATTCTTACTATTAGTTAGTCATGATATGTTACTAGATATCAATCTTGATCTATAATTATATATAAATTAATTGGAGAACTAAAGATGAATTAAAAGGAGTTTAAATTTAGTTGATTTTAACTATGAATTAGAGATATAATTTATAACTATTCCTAACATATTAGAAATATAATATATCATACATAAAAAGTTATTGAAGAAAGAAAAACCAAATTGAGTTAGACTTAATTATGAAATTTAAAAATTTTAATATTGATGTGATATTTTATTTATTAAAATTAAATTATTAATATAATTAGAATTCAATTTTAGTTATAATTAAGAGTTTAACTTTAATTTAATTAGAAAAATATTCCTTTATTAAAATGGAAAGAATCAGAGAGTTAACACTTATATCAAATTCTCTCAAAATTTGAGTTTTGGTTTTTTCCTCTATAAATACTATTAGAAATTAGACATTTATTTTATAAATATCATTGGAGAAGAAAAGTTCTAAAAGATTTCTATTCAAATTTTTCTTTAACCCTTTTATTTCTTAGTTCATGTTTCAAATTACTTTATTAAAGGGATTGGATGAGAAATTATAACTTATAGTGGAGGAAAGTATGTTCTTGCATTTGGGTTTCACATTTTGTCAAAGATCAAAGTATTGCCAGTATAAAAGCAAGAGAATCCGAAAGATTTTGCTAAACACAACAAATGCAATAAAGTAGGTTTTTACATAAGTTAAAAACCATGACAAGGTTGGAAACATGTTATTAATACAAACTTCTATTCTTAGTGAAGGGAAGTAGGTTTTGTCATAACAAGTATATCATGATCTATATGATGGTGTGGTTTTTACTGAAGTTTAGGTTAAAACAACTAGATTTGAAGGGATTGGAAGATATAGAAAGGTCGCGAGCAAATTTGTGTTAGGTATTTTCCTATAAAGATGGAAAACAATTAATTGCATTTTATCAATTTTTAATAACTTATCAGTTAATTTACGTAATTTGATTCGGATAAAGATAATAAAGTGACTCAATAAATGATCTAGGTTAATGGGACGAAGTCTAGGAGGAAAATGAACCCAGATCAGTGTGGATCGAACCTATATCGGGCCTATGATGGGGAAGCCTGATATGGAAGCTATATATAAAGATTAAGGTGTCATGTAGTTGCTTAAGTAATTTGTGAACATAAAGTTACTGTGACTCATTCAGAGGTTCATGTTTTAATAAAAGTACAAAAAGATGTTGACCACGTCTCGATAAGTAGATCCTGTGAAGTTGTTTGTAGATTCACGCTCGTTTCAGCCTTAGAAAATTCCTCTTATTGTTATGGAACTAAAATAAGGTATTTTTTCATTTCTTCATTATTTTCCTTTCACGTTCAATCTGGGATACATAAATAAGGTTCATGTTACGTGTTATACCTAGTATTAGAGCAGTTATGTGATTGGGTGGTTAAAAATGAAGCTCTTTTGGTTTTTCTCCATAAGGGTTTTAGAGAATAACGATATGTTTTTTGGTTTTTTCTTACGTATGATTGCTTGAAAGTTTACCACATGTGGTTAACCTTAAAAAAATGAATTGAAACGAGCTTCAAAGAGCGAAAATTCAATCTAAAACTTTCTAAAAATCACATGGACCCTTACCCTCTAAGGAGACCGCCAAGTGTATGTACGGACGATCATTCGGGCACATATGTGATACGTGCCATATGGATGGGTGATGCATGGTATGTTGGATGGAGGATGCAGACACGTGCCACATCGGGCACAGTAACCAACTGGCGATGAAAGGATAGGTGCATGTGATGCACGTGCTAGCCACCTGTCACAATGCATGGCGCAGATGGGTGTGGACACATGTCAGTCAAGTAGGTGCGTGCGCCATATGCATCTGAGGGTGCCTTAGGCATGGTACGTGTACTGCATGCACCATCCAAACACGCATACCTATGATGTCATCATAACGTTACGTTGATGTCTGCACATAGTAACTTATTGATGTCAACGCTATAATGATTGTTGACGTCATGCTGAAGTCAACAAAGAAAAAACTAAAAAAAATTAGAATTCTCGTAATGATGCCTAAGGTATTTTATGGTTAGTTTCTAGGTCTGGCGAATTCAGAAAGTTAGTTTGTTAATTTTTCTGGATTTACTACATTGGTAATTTAACTCTAGAAAAATGAATTAAGGCATGCTAAAGCCATTTTTTAGTGAATTTTCATGCTATGGACTTGACATAGGGGAAACACTTGAAGTTTTTGTGTCTTGTATGGTAGGTTCAGTGTTCGGTAATGCACAATAGTCGTTGTGATTGGGATTTTTCGCAATAAAAGTATCAAATAAAGATTGTTAATGTTTTTAGCACTAGTATATGATAATGAGAATGTGCATCTGGATTTTGCATTTATTGATGGTACCTTGTCATATATTTTATGCCTATAAAGAATGTGAGGATAACATATAGTTGTATCCCTTCTATTTGTGGACCTTTTCGGTACTAATGAGAATGTGATCACCACAGTGGCCTTTCGAGTCAATATTTTGAATTATTCTGCTTAAATGTAGGGGATGTCTTTGATCTTATGCTCAGTTATTCTGCCCAAAGGTGTTGGCCTTATATGAAATTTTAAGATGTGCATAAAGACATTAGATGGAGGAAAGCCATTGCTTAAATGATTTATTCACCTACAAATGGTAGTGTCATAAGAGTTAATGGTGTATACTCTGATCACTTTTATGTGGAGGTTTGGTTACATGTATTATGTATTCAACCTATAGGTGTTTCATAATATGTGTAATTAGATTCTTGATAAAGATACTATTTTAAGGCATTGAATATCACTGTTATCTTGTATTCATGTTGATCTTTTCATTATCATTTTGCATTCATATTTCTTATGACCGGTAACAATGTCACCATTAAAACCTTGACTGGTTTCAATTTGAAGAAGTGGATAAAGGATGTATTGATTGCAATTGAGATGGCAGATATTTACATGGCCATACATATGGATAGGCCATCTCCACCTACTTCCAACAACTCGGAGGCTAACAAAGTAACCTGTGTCGTCTGGGATCGGTTAAACAATATGTGTTATATGACCATTAAAAGATCCATTCCTGACCATCTGCTTAGTGGACTTTCAGAGACAACCATAGCTCGAGAGTTTCTTGATAACGTCTCCCAGAGGCATAAGGTCTCATCAAATGCTGAGATAAGTTCTTTGATGAAAGAATAATTCTCCATGAGGTACACTGGAGAAGGGGGAGTAAGGGAGTACATATCAAGAATGGTTTATCTCCACATTAAACTGGAGGCGCTAAATATTCCTCTTCCTGATGTCTACATAGTTCACTAGCTCTGAGCACACTCCTTCCACATTTTAGTAATCTGGTGATGACATATTACTCACAGGATAAGGAATGGGACTTCAATTCTTTTATTACCAATTGTGTTGTTGGGGAAGAGAAACTCAAGAATGCTTCTCAAGGTAAAGCTTGCTAATTTTAAAGGTAGAAAGTCTAAATCTTCTCCATATGATGATGTTGGTCAAGTTAGTGCTAGGAAAGGTCTTGTGGACATAAAGAATATGAGGTGCTTCTTCTGTAAAAAGAAGGGATATAAAAAGAAGGAATGTCAGAGGTATAAGGCCTGGAAGGAAAAACAGAAACTGTTAGGTAACTCCTTAACTTATCGATTCATGAATACAATATTGCTATAGCCATATAAAGTTTTGGGGGGCTAGATAGTGGAGCATCTAATCATGTTGTTTTCATAATGTAGGGGTTTAGATCCAGGAGAAATCCAACTAAAGGGGAAGAGAAACTGATGGTTGGTAATAATAAAGAAGTTAATGTTTTGTATGTAGGGAATATATGTTTAAACGTCAATATAAGGTTTGTATTTGTATTATGTGACACATTTTATATGTTGTATTTTGGACAAAATTTGATCTCTGTATCAATGTTAGGCAAAGAGGGTCATACTTTTGTCATTAATACTTCAGTTGTATAGTTATCTTTTAATGTAACACATATTATAGTTGCCTTCTTGTCATATGGATTATATAGAATGTGTCTTACCCCTCATGAAATGTATGCTTCTTCATGTATTCCTGAACCTATTACTCGAAAGAGACCTCTGATAAAGGAAATATCATACATATTATGGAATAAACACTTAGGCCACATTTCCAAAGATAGAGTTGAGAGATTAATAAAGGAAAACATTCTCCCAACTCTAGATTTTGATGATCTGGAGACATATGTTGACTATTGCAAAGGTAAGTTAACCAAATTAAAGAAAAAATGGTCAACTCGAGCTTTTAGTTTATTAGATCTCATTCATATGGATATTAGTGGATCTTATACAACTACATTATGCAATTCTAGGCATTTTTTGACATTTATTGATGATTATTCTTGTTACAGTTATGTGTTCTTGCTTAAAGAAAAGTCTGTAGTTCTTAATAAATTCAAGATCTTTAAGATTGAGGTTGAGAACTAATTAGGAAAATCTATCAAGATTGTTGGATATGATCGTGGAAGAGAGTATTATGGAAAATATGGTGTTTTAGGACAAGAAAAACGTCAATTTGTCAAATACATGGAATTGGTTGGAATAGTGACTCAGTTTATTATACCGGGTAATCTTAAGCAAAATGGTGTGGCTAATAAATGTAACCACACCCTAAAAGACATGATGAGGTCAATACAAAACAAGACTAACCTACCTGATTACCTTTGTGGTGAAGCCATAAAGATGATATTGATATACTGAGTAGAGTCCTGAGAAAGTTAGTGCTAAAGACGCCTTTTGAGATTTGGAAAGGGTGGAAGCCTTGCCTTGTACACATTCGTGTATGGGGCTACCCTACTGAGGTACGCTTGTATAATCCTTATGAGAGCAAATTGCATGCTTGCTCTACTCATTGCTACTTAGTGGATATCCAAACAATTCTAAAGGCTACAAATTTTACTATAGATAATGGGGGGCTACAATAGTTTAATCATAAATAGCTAAGTTTTTGAAATATAATGTCTATAATAAGGGTGGGTCATCTCACCTTAGCAGGGAAAATACTACAGTTATTTCGTATTTGCCACTCATACAGTCATGTCAAGTGGATCAAGGTCTTAGTATTGTACTTGTACATGAACAGGAACCTATAACTGTACAAACAAAGGTTCCTCGAGTACAAGAACCAATGCAATTACGAAGATCCACTAAAGTGAATCAACCTACTATCCCATCTAATTACATAGTCTATTTGGGTGAACAAGTCTATGATATTATACATGTTATGGATCCAGTTATGTTTATAGAAGCTGTTTCTAGACCCTATGCAAATTTATGGTGGGATGTAACGGAGGACAATATGTAATCCATAAAGCATAACAAGGTATGGGAGCTAGTTGATTTGCTTCAACATTGCAAACCCATCATGTTGGCCCCCGAATTTTTTTCTTGATGAATAAGCATGATTAGATTAATTTTGGGGTCTTGCTAGATTAATTTGTGTTGGAATTAATTAGCATGTTAATGTAAGTAAGATAATATGGTATAGGTTAAGGGAATTAATGTGTTAAGGTGGTAAGTTACATGAGGGGCATCTTTGGAAGATTACCTAAGTGGGAAAGTTTTAAGGCGTTGAAGTAGGGGCAAAATGGGAAGAAGAAATTATGGGCTTGTGCTTTAGAAGAGAAAAAAGTTGGTGAAGAATGGAAGAAGAGAGAAAAAACAAAATAAGAAAGAAGGGAGAGAGAGAGTGTCGTGGGTTGAGAGAAAAAAAGAGAGAGTTAAGTTGGTTTCAAGTTTTCTTAGTCTTCAAGAGGGATTTTGAGAGTGATTAAGAAGGGAAAAAGGAAGAGGAAGATTAGAGCTTCCATTAAAGACAAGAAACTCATTGTTTGGTGAAGATTCAAGGTAAGCTTATGTTAAATCTTTTGAATTTTTAGAAGGGTTTTGGTTCAAAGAGCTTAGGAAATGCATGGGTATAAGGATTCTAGGATCAATTTCATGCATATAGTTCTTGGGTTTTCCAATTGGACTTCATATTGAATGAGGATTTTGTCAATGTTGAAGGGAGGTAAGAGAGGCAAGAGGAGCAAGAGGAGAGACTTCCTAGATTGATTTATCTTCTGTAGAAACATAACTTTTTAAAATATAAAATTACAACTTCTCGAGCTACAATAACCTATTCTTCAATAGGTTAACACATATCTCTACCAAGCTAATATCCCTTCAAATGCATTAAGTTATGTGAACTGTCATAAAAGGTTTCACCTTAATACAAGAGAGAATATGTAAGTTTACGATTAGCACCCTTATTCAACTTATAATATGTATGTCAGGGTTTATTGATAAGACATTATTTTGATATATTAATTAGAGTTATCTCTTTTATTTTGGATATAATTTGATGCTTAAACAGGAAAATTAATATTTGTTTTGTTTTAAGAGATGAAAAGTGGAGATTGCATTAAACTGAAGCATTATTGGTGAAAATCATGAATTTTGTAAAAAGTGGACAGATTACTACAATGGATAAGGCGAGAACATGCCTAATGCCATATTCATTTGAAGAGTTGGAACTCAATTAGGAAACTTTTTTCAATCCTTATTATCTAGGGATTTGTATTTTTTTTTAGATAAAAGTCTTTCTAAGATAGAAGTAGACTAGGGTTTAAGTAGAAAAATAATAGGAGAGACATCTTTCACCTCTCTAACCTTCTTCTTTTTGTTTCTTTTGAATTTTGTCTCAATCTTTCATCTTTCTTCTATCTTTGGTGTTGAAACTTAAGCCATGTATGGCTAAACTTAAATATTCTGATTCAAGGGGATTCAAAACGCCAATTTTGACCTTGTAAGGTTTTGTTCTAAACTTATTTTCAGGTTTTAATTCAAATATGTCGTATTCTATCTTCTGAAATTTCATGAATAATTAATATTGATTAATCTAAAAAATTAATTTAATGTTGATTATTCTATAATAATCTATGAATTTAGTGATCCATAATTGTCATGAAGCATTGGTCCAAGAAACAGATAGGTTATTTATTAATTTACATATTTAACTAATGAGAAACAAGAAAACCAAGTTAAATAGTTGCAACTATCTCAATTCTTTAATTTAGGATTTAATCTTTCTTCACTAAGCTTATTACTATCATTAAATTGATATGGAATGTTGTCATATCCAGTCAATTGATGGTAATTTTTAGTTTGAATGTTGGGTTTGAATCCATTAATTTAGGAAAATTTGAAACTTATTTATCCTAATATGTTTTAGACTAACTGCTTAAAATGTGATAATTATTGTTTTTATACCAATGATCAATATTACAATTAGATGAGATCTTTCTAATGAATCGGAGTTAAATATTCTTGAATTTCTCCTTTTTATATTTAGTTGATTTATTTTAATTTCTTGTTAATTTTAGTTAATTAGTTAATTAATTGAAAAACCCCACTTTATTTTACTAATTTAAATTGAGAAATAAACATTTAGCTCTCCTGGGATTTGACCTAGTTTCATGACTACTATAAGAAGCTAGAGAATCAGAATTAATTTTGAGGCTTTTGATAGTTTCTTTATATTATTTTACAATTTACAAATTATTGAAAAGACTAATCCTCCGCCTTTTCCTAGCAATTTAGCAAAGTTAAATAAGGAGGATAAGGATAAAGAGATCTGGGAGACCTTTCAGAAGGTTGAGGTGAATATTCCACTATTATAAGTGATCAAACAGATGCTGAGGTATGCAAAATTCCTCAAGGAATTGTGTATGAACAAGAGAAAGTTAAGAGGTAATGAAATGATTAGGATGAGTGAAAACATTTCTGTAATTTTCAAAAAGAAAGTACCTCATAAGTGTAAACACCTAGGTGTGTTTACTATTCCTTGTAAAATTGGTAACATTGAGATTAAACAAGCCATGTTAGAATTACGAGCATCGATTAATGTTATGCTAGGTTCCATATATTCTTTTTTAAATTTAGGCCCATTAAAAGAAATTAGTGTTACCATACAATTGGCTGATCATTCTAATGCTTACCCAGATAGGGTGATTGAGGATGTGATTGTATAGGCAAATAAGCTAATATTTCTTGCTGAATTTTATGTGATTGATATAAATGATGAAACTTCCCATAACCTAATACCTACCTTAGAAGGGAGGCCATTTCTCAACATGACCCAAACTAAGATAGATGTTTGTGAGGGTACCCTCACAATGGAGGGAAAGTTATTCGTTTCAATAGTTTTGATGCTATTAAGCACATCTATAATGACCACTCTATTTTTGCAATTAATATTATTAACCCTTCAGTACAGGAAGATTGTAACCAGAAGCATATAAATAAATAAGAAGCGATTTCGACAAATGAGACAACCAAAGCATTTAATGTCTCGTTGAAAAGAATTATCATTGGTTAAAAAGTGCTTCTTTATTACGCTAAATATAGATCTTTTTGCATAAATATCATCCTTATTGGGTCGATCCTTTTGTGATAACTAATGTTGGCGCTCAGGTCTTGTTACCTATTTTGGGGCTCTGATTTTCCCAAAAATTTCATACTTCAAACATTTATCAGCATCAGTATTGGTTGGTTCTTCGTAGCAGAAGTCTGACTTCGTCACGGTGAAGTCTCCTCTCTTGCAGTTCGCCGTGGAGAACTTTTACACTTCACCGCGGTGAAGTCCCAAGCTCCATTGCTCGTACCCTTCGGGAAAGGTTTGTCGTAATGTACTCTGGGCCTCGCCGTGGTGAAACCCTCAAGTAGGACCCAGACAACCAACATCAAAAAATAATATTCAACTCATACCATTCTTTCAACACAACCATTTTAACAAAGAAACTACTATGAACATAGACAAACAAAACTTTTTCAATTCATCATTTCATTACTAAAGCAAAAGAATTTGAAAAACTTTATTTACATAACAAAAGCCACACCATTGGCTTATTATAGAATACAAAATGCGCATGATACAATTGAATGTTTATGCTTGATGTGATTCTAAATACCAAAAGTTTCTAAACTAACTTAATTGCTAAATGTAGCCATTTTGAAGTTGCCAAATGCCTTACAAGGTTCACCATTCCCTTGTTTTGCTTTTTCTTCACCTACGGAGTGGGAAGTAATGGGGTGAGCTGCAAAGCTCAATGGCTTACACATTTATAGCCATTGGCAATGAGACATACAATTTAAGCATATATATATGCATCCATTCCTATACATCTATAACTTATTTTAGCTAGCATGGCAATTATTCACAAATTCTCACTCAATTATTCATAGTCAAGGTTGCTATCACTTAAAACATATTATGTACATTTAAGCATCAGAACATAATATTCATTTATCTATCATAATTGACAATTCAAAGATGCAATGTACAAACATATGGCTCGAGCAACCAGGAGAAGGCTCTTGCCAACGTGCACGTGATGAACATAATGGTTCCACTCTCGCCCAAACAAAAGCACATAATCATACTCAAATCATTTTATGATATGCTCATACTTTCATGCTTTTTCTTCTTTTCATTCATACAAAATGCCATGACATGTCTCAATGGCATAACTTGATCAAAATTCATACATCACAATGCATTTTCAACAATCACAGTAATTCACTATCAAGCAAGTTAACATACAATACACATGCATTTAACTCAAGCAATTTAATATATATTCACCAATAAGACAAACTTGCCTATATGGCACAACAACCATAAATATATTACCCACCTATTTACTTGTAAAAATCCAAGTCAAGCTTGCCTTTCCTCTTGATCTTGCATTGTCATTCCTTGGTCTCCTTTAAACAACCAAGTTCTCATTCAACACAATATTCCCATAGAAATTCATAAAACTTTAAAAATCACGAAAATGAAATAAATGCTAAATTGGGCTTAGGCTTAACCTACTCATAGTCTATCTAGGTTGGAAAAACCAAACCCTAGTTTAGAAATCCATAAAAATCCATCTAGGGTTTCTCCTCTTTCTTCCTATACAAACTCATTCTCTTCTCTAATCCCTTTTTGTTTTTCTACTAAGAAGAAAGGTGATACTTACCTTAGGTTTAGCCCAAATCTTCTTTTTTCTCCTTTTATCCTAGCTTCCACGCACTCTTCTTCTTTTCTCCTCTCTCCTCACAACTTTCTCTTCTCTTTTCTAACTCCCACGATTTTCCTATTCTTCTTTTAAATCATATCACATTGTGCTTGCTCTTCCCTTTTTACCCTTCATTTAATTGGTTCTCTCAATTTTTCCCCTTTTTGTCCATCAACTACTAACATTTTAACTCCTTATTCTGATTAGGTAAATGAAGAAATTTGATAACACTTCCTTATATAAAAATTTTCCCCATTGTCTTATGTTTTTAATGAAACCAAAATCATTCAATTTGGTTTAGAAATGTGAAAGTTATACTTGAAATATTTTCGGACTACTTTTTTTTCAGAGACAGTACCCCATACTCAACTTTCACCCAGAAATTGAAACTCTTAGAGTCCGGTTCAGAATTTAATTTCTTCATATGATTTATATCACTATGTATCTAGTTTACACCAAATCGAAAATCATCTCATTTTTATCTCTACATATCAAGATATCATCAAAATATTGAAGTATGTTCAGGAGAACAATATCAGTTCATACTATCTAAGAATACAATCATTGTATCCGTTCCACTTTTTCACTCAATTTTTTTTCTCAATTCGATTCATAGGGCTATGAATTTTTGTAGATAAGTATATCAATGCATTAAGAATTCAATGGTTCAAAAATCAAGTCATTTGGGTGTCTAGAGAAGGAGTTATGATCAAAAGAATCCAATCTGTTTTTGTCCTCAATCATACTAAACCTGTTTAGGGGAAACAGATATAACTTTCTTTAAAAATTTCTGATTAAGGTGTTTTTTGGATTGTTATAAAGATAACTTCAAGAGATACAACTTTCATGAAGACCTCAAAGTCAAATTCTATCTTCTTCATTTTCTTACATTGCTTCGTCTCACTTTTGCTGCGTCCATCTTACTTTTTCTTCGTCTTACTTTTGCTTTGTCTTACATTGCTTCGTCTTACTTTTTCTTCATCTTACTTTACTTCGTGTTACTTTTTCTTAGTCTTATTTTACTTCTTCTTACTTTTGCTTAGTCTTACTTTTGCTTCGTCTTACTTTACTTCGTCTTATTTTTGCTTCATCTTACTTTTGCTTCTTCACATATAATGATCATAACTTCCAACTCAGGTGTCAAAAAATTCCATACTATATACCTTTGGAAAGATAAAAGAAAGATATACATCTCCCAAGAAGTAAACTTTGCCAAACTCTATCTAGATTAATCCATATTTTCTCTCAAAGTCAGAACACGAATTTTACATTCAGCTCCCAATGTACTGTACCCAGTTCTCAACTTCATGAAATTTTGAGACTCTTAGAGATAGAATTGAAATTCGATGTCTACATATGAAATGTATACATACATATATAGGTTAATTCAAAATAAGAATCATCCCGTTTGGACAACTAGAGAAAACGTTATGGATAAAAAACTGAAGCATATTCAGTGAGCATTTTTCATATTTTCAAACTTTCAATATTTTACATCTAACTCATCTTCTACCTAAATTATCTCTTCCATTACATTTCCACATGATTATCTACCCAAATAAATCAAAATATCAGTAAAAAAAAAAACTCATGGTTTATAATTGATCCTTAACCCAAAAATAGAGCATCAAATACATACCCATTCATCTTAATTTTGTGCACTCACCCTCACTCCATTATATGCGACATCTAACTTCCAAAATATCTCTATAAAATATTACACATCATTAATGATCAATCACAATGATACAACATGACATTTTCAAAGATATTTCATCATCCATGACACACATACACACACACAAAAATCAAGTCATCAATCCTATATTTCTCATGATTCGAGTTTCATTTTAGCAATACCATAACATTTAAAGCATAACTTACTTGATTTCACTTCAAATTCTTCAAAAACAACACTAGCCGTAACTCCCAAGCATCACTTGTTCATCAACTTAAAGGAGGTAAAGATAGGTTTTTCTTATGGTAGAAGACGCAAATAGGAAAGTGGCTTGGGGTCGGAAAGGAAAAGCACAGAAATCTCTTAGAAGGTGTTTGATGGAAAACTCTGTGTATAGGAAGAAAATTTGAAGAAGATGACGATAAAGAAGGAACTTAGACATATAACTTAACCTTTCAACTCTCAGAGAACAGTAATCTACTTCTAACAAAAGTATAAAAAGCCTAAGTGACGTATGTCACTTTCCTAATATCTAAGCTCTAATTTAGTTTCTTTTGAACTAACTCCTTTAACTTTCATCTTTACAATTCAACTATCTCCAAATCTTCTTTTGATTTATTTTTCTTATTATTTTTTTGAAATTTATTCCTAAATTTACCAAAATTCCCAAATACAATATTCTTACGAACTAATAGAATTTCTAATAAAAATAAATTCAAAATTCTCGAAACTCCAAGAAATCAAAACTTAATCTAATTATACCCGGAATTATTCATAAATGCATGTACATTTTTTTCATGTTCAACAACCTCACTATTCATATGTATTTGTAGGACATATTACGCATGAGCATGAAAATGCATTTCTAAGTCTCATTAATTACTCACATTTACCATATAATGGGATGTTGCAGGTAATGTTTCATAATGAGAACAGTCTAAAAATGTTTGGGGCTTAATTTTCATATTTCTGAACCAAATTGAACGATCTTAGTGTCATTAGAAACTTAATAGATAGTATAACACTTTTCTAGAAAAGAGTATTGTCAAATTACTTCATTTTCATTGTCTAAATGATCAAGAACAGTAGACCCAAAAGTTAGATTTTGGAAAAATCTTAAATGATTCAATGAGTTATGAATTGTGATTTTAATGGTTTTATTGAGGTATAACCATAAGTACAAATTACAATTAGGTGAGTTTTGATATAGGAATGATTATGTGATGAGAATAATGCAAAAATACCCGGGATTGTCATGAACATGCACTGTGCACATTTCATATACATACATGTACATTATAAAACACTTACAATTGTGCCAATTTGTGATATATGTATATTGCTTGTTATAGAGGAGCAACTGGAATGCCAACCTATAGATGTTGCCAGAACTTTTAGGCATTAGCTTTAAGAGCAACCTGTGAGTAACCTAGACGGTCTCACTCAATTAATTGTTTGTTTTATATTATGTTTCACTTATTCATAGAATGTGAATTGATTGTGTTGATTCCGGACAATGAAGTTCCAATGATTGTGATATATGAATGAGTTATTGAAGTGCTACTTGTATGTGAATGTGACGGAATAAATGTTACTCAATAATGATGTTGAATGTCACCTTGGGTCCGATGAAAATTGTGATTTGAATGTGAATATGCAAGCATATGATCGATTGAGATTTCAATATACGAATGCATATAAGATAAAGGAAGTTTTAACGAGAGCTGCCAACATAATAGCTTAAAGATCATATTGTAATCAGAGCCTCACGCTTGATTGTGAATGTACTCGGTATTCACTAAGGGATATGGGATATAATTTGACACAGCTCAGTATCTACTAAGGGATATGAGCTAGAAAAAAAAGAACACGGTCATAATGATAATAATAAATGAAAGTTAGTCTCAGGTACCTTACATTTATACTTGATAGGTGTACCTTACCTGATTGAAATGATTATGATGACTGTTCTCAAAGTGAAATTTAATATTTTATGAATATGCAAATATGTGAATAAATTGTTATGTGTATTGATGTGATGCATGAATTGAGTGAACCATCGATGATGGTTACCTCATTGAGTTCGCAAAACTCATCAAAATTTCAATGTTGACTTTTCAGGACTGAGAGACGATAATAGCTACTGAGGGACACTACAAGCAGTGTAGACATATACCTTTAGGAAGGGGAAGAAATGGCTCAAAGGTCGGTCAGCTGGGTTTGGATAGACTAGATAGATTTTTGTGTATTTCCTCTTTTATATAGCATTTTTTGTGTTAGGCTATGACGTTGTATAAGTATGAATGTTGAAGGATACATTGTATACATTCGATCTTTATGAAAAGAAATGAGGAAATTTGGTTTAAAAATGTTGTGACTTTACTGATGATGTTTTATAAGAGAATAAAGATAGATGATGCCATGTTAAGTGAATGTTATGATTAAATATAGCACACTGTTATTGTAAGTTATGTACTGAAATGTTCTACGAGTGTCTCGGTAGGTATCCTAAGGTAAGGGGGAGCTACATATAGGGTAGTGGACCTTTATAGAACAACTGATCTAGAAGAAGCTAAAACTTGGTTAAGGAAGACAAAAAGGATATTGGAGTAAATGGACTATATAGATGATGAAAAAGTTGAATATACTGCGAGTCTGCTACAGGGGCATGTTCTGCATTAGTGGGAAAGTGTACCAAGGAGTCAGTTGATACCATTAATGTTGGCATGGAAGGATTTCCTAGCTATTTATAAGAAGAAATATTTGTCTGAGGTGTATATTCAGCACAAGTAGAGGGAATTTCTAAGTCTCACCTAGAAGGAGATGACAGTGAGTGAGTATGAATGCAGATTTATGCAACTGTCCCAATATGCAACTGAGATGATGATGAGTAAAGTGGCCAAGTGTCGTAGGTTTGAAATGGGATTGCATTTAGCCATCAGATAAAAAGTGGTGGTGCAAAATTTCTGTGACTTTCAATAGTTGGTCAAAGCAGCATTAAAAGTTGAGAATGTGGAGAACACAGAGAGCGCTATAAACAAAAAGAGAAAAGGGAGAGAACGGCTCAGGAGGGGAGGTGGTACTTTTATGTTAGAGATGAGTACTAGGACTTTCCCCACACAAACTGAGGATAGGGGCATTGGCACAAGCAGGTCCAGACAGGTGAGAACTATTTCTCATCAAGGCTCAATGGCTGGAGGTAGTAGAAGAGGAGAGGGGAATAAGTCATTTGTTCCTAAGTGCGATCATTATGGCAAATTCCATAAAGGGGAGTGTTATAGATTGACTAGAGCTTATTTCAATTATGGGAAAAAAGAGCACATGGTTAGAGAATGCCCGTAGTATGCAAGATGAGATGGAACTTAGATGCAAGATTCAAAAAGAGTTGAGATTGTGCGACACAAGAATACAACTGAAGTGGGAAGTTTCGATGCAACCAAGAAAGTGAATCCTCTAGGAAGACTGAGGGGATAAGCACCAGCTAGAGGATGCAGAAACAACTCTAGAGGTTATGACTGGTATGGTTAAATTATTTAATGATGATGTTATCATTTTAATTGATAGAGGGTCTGATCATTCATTTGTTTCGTTAAGTAGAATTGTGTATGGTAGAAGTTTGAGCCTATTATATAGTCCTTTGATGCTTAGTACCCCTATTGGCCAGTATATTATTATTAGTCAAGTTTATAGAGACTGTGAAATGTTTATTGGTGGAGAAAAATTAGTGGTCGATTTAGTGCCGTTAAAGATGGGAGGATTAGATGTGATTTTAGATATGGATACGTTAGAAAAATATAACATTAGTTTAGATTGCAAACAAAAGATAGTAGAGTTTGAGTTAGAAAAAGGTAGAAAGGTGGTGTTTATAGGAGACAGAAAAGGAAGTCCGTCTAGAATTATTTCATCTATGACAGTAGAGAAAATGATGAGGAAAGGATGTGAAATATTTTTGGCATATGTGGTGGACACGAAGGTAGATAAAGGAAAGTTAAAAGAAATACCTGTGATCATGGAATTCTCGAATGTCTTTCCAGAAGAATTACCAGGATTACCACCGTGTAGAGAAATTAAGTTTCCCATCGAGCTTCTTCTAGGTACTATATCGATATCAATTCTTCCTTATCGGATGGCTCCAATATAATTGAAGGAGATTAAAGAGCAGTTAGAAGACTTATTAGATAAAGGATATAGTAGGCCTAGCTCTTCGTCTTGGGGAGCTCCGGTTCTTTTTGTGAGGAAGAAAGATGGATTGTTGAGAATGTGTGTAGATTACAGAAAACTTAATTATGTCACTATTAAGAATAGATATTCGCTCCCATGCATAGATAATTTGTTTGATCAATTTCAAGGGGCAGGGGTCTTCTCCAACATAGATTTGAGATCAGGTTACCACCAGTTAAGAATAAAGGAGTTCGATGTGTCCGAGACTGCTTTTAGAACATGATATGGGTATTTTGAGTTCTTAGTTATGCCTTTTGGATTAACAAATGCCCCTGCAGCCTTTATAGACTTAATGAATAAAGTCTTTAAGCCTTTCTTAGACTGATTTATCATAGTCTTTATTAATGATATATTGGTTTATTCCAAGAGTGATAAGGAGCATGAGCAACACTTAAGGATTGCCTTTGAGGAAGAAAGAGTTGTATGCCAAATTTGACAAATGTGAATTTTGACTAAGGGAAGTGGTGTTTCTTGGACATGTAATTTTAAAAAAAGGAGTACATGTGGATCCGAAATAATAGAAGTCATGGTTAGATAGGAATATAGTAGAATTGATAAGTTTCTTGGTGATTGAACACAAGTTTCTTATATAAATTGGTGATATTTTCATTGTTTTGACTACACTTCTTAGCTCTTATTTTTAGATTTTATGCCTAATTTGACTCTTGAGTGCTTGCCTTTACTTTATGTAGTTTGAGAGAAAAATTGTCTCAAATTATTATCAATTGTACTAAATTAATTTTTCTAAGAACTGATACTGCAAACTACTATTTGTTTATTGTAGGACACTCAAAGAAGTAGAGGCAAAGAGTGAAGCAAGGAGTGAAGGAAAAAAAAATGATAAGTCAACAAGTTAAGGCAACAGGAAGTTTGCCACATCGACAGGTGATGATACGTCATGGCGAAGTATAAAGAACCCAAGCAAAGACTCTTTGGGATAATTTTGTTATGGTGTGAGATCACGTCACTGCGGCAAACTCAGCAAATTATTCAAGAAAACTTTTGGGAAAAGTTAACTGTAGTGGAGAAACCAAAAATTCCAAACAAAAACTTTAAGGAAAAGTTCATTGCGATGCATAACCATTTTTGGAAGTTTATCCACTGTGCAACCTGACGCATAACCTATTTTTTTAAACCTACCTATTTTATGTTAGGAAGGAGAGAGAGAGTCGACAGTTCAAGAATACACACTCATTCTCTCTACCTTCGGAAGAAAAATTGTTCTACGCACCTTCATCCCCTCTTATCCACATCACTATTCTACTCCTTCACCAACAACTACTACCATGGATGCTTCCAGTGGGTTCTCGGTGGTGAAATCTCCTGAAGTTATGGTTGGCTAGGCACCTCTCTCCTTTTGAAGATGTAGCAATGGCTAGAGTTCAATGGGCTTCAAAGGGGAGTAGTTTATTCTATGTTCAGCTATATTGTTATGAACTCCTAGGTTTAGGATTTGTAATTTGTAGTTGAACATTCTTAATTAGAGTTTATTCAAGTGATGGATATTCAATGTGTTATTAGGATGTGTTGATGTAGAACTTGGAGCTTAAATATATGAAGTCTCATATATGTCTATTTGTGATCTTGTTGATTTTCTTTTATTTGCCTAGTTGTGTTTGATATTGAGTTGATTCTAGATCCCAAAGTGACTTGTTGTATTAACTTACCCATTACACACACTAAGGGCATTCAACAAGGTCTTAGGAAATGGAGTTCATTGATTAAGACCTTGGACTTAAAGAGTTCCTTAAGGTTTACCATTTGAAACTTAGTGATTTCAGTCCTATTAAAATTTATTTTGAACAATGATAGCCAAAGCTCATTTTCAAGAGGATACTATGTTGGATCGGAAAAAGAAAGCATGCTATATTTGGAGAAACGGTAGATTTCAAAACTTTTAAGAAATCATTTTCCCAGCATAAGCAGCAAATCCAAATCATCATGCCAATTCATATATGATATGATATAAGGATAATAAAAACATAAACAAGATGAAGAGTATTATCAACTCCTTTGCTTTAACTTTAAATCCTCGCTGCGCTATCCTCTCCTTCTTCTTGTATCCAAATCCTTTGCTTTTGAATCTTTTCCTTTAGC
>JANSVA010000008.1:43558784-43579094 GCA_025504915.1 Erythroxylum reticulatum | reverse complement strand
CATATATATATAGAGGCCATAACATGCATGCTCGTGCCGAGATGAGTTTACACACTCATAACTCGTTCCAATTTACTGTTTTATCCTTCCCATCGGTGATGGGATGTTACAAAAACTACCGACGATAAAAGGAGTAAACTTGAAAGGCTTTGTTGGAGAGTGACCCAGTTGTACACATAATAAAAACTCGATGAAACCATGACTGAAATAAAACCGTCAAAGAAAAAGGGAGAGCTTACCACAGCTGTCAAAGATGCAATGTTTAGAGTTTTAAGATGAAGAAAAAGAAAAGTAAGGAAGGTTCTGTGTTACCGAGTGATAGACGCGAGGCGGAGAAGCAGAGGAAGTGGAGGCCGGAGAGTTAAACAATGAGAGAGAAATGAAAGAAGGAGAGTGATAATAAAGACAGAACAACCATGACATATAGACGGGGGAGGGGGGTGAGTAAAGACGTTCAAGTAACCGTTAGATTAAATGGACGATGGGGATGGATTGCGTGGTCGTCCATCCCCTTTGCCCTTAGTATATATACTTAAAGAATAATAGGACATGAAAAGTCTCTAAAGTGTCCCAAATTTTTGGGTTCTCATGTTTTAAATGCATTTAATTTGCCTAAGACCAAACCATAGATCATGATGTCTCTTCTACGAGGGGCATAGACTTTGGCATCCCCATACCCTAGACTGTAGATAATTATATTTCTTTTTTAGGGATGATTATCTAATCATAGCCTGAAGTGAAATAATAGAAGGTTTAGTGTCCTTCTTTAGTTTCACTCCCTCCTCTGCTACCTTACTGTCATTCCCTACCATTTTAAATTGTCCTTGCATTTGTATCCCGACTCATTAGTCACACCAAAAGTAAGGTTGTAGCCCCTTATCGTCCAATTCTGTTATGTCAAGTTGAGAAACTTTTGACCTCGTCGGAGACTTGTACTCCTTTGAGCTCTTTCTTGCTCCAATTGATTGTTTTCATGATATAATCGTAGCATTAACGTCTTCAGATCCTTTATAATTCGTGATTAATTCACATTCATTTCTTGTAGTTGATTTTTCATGGCCTGGCCCGAGTTGGGTTAGGTTGGCCGGGCCTCAGCCTATGGCCTAAGCCAAGGCCCTAATCGGAATATGTAAAACAACGTTGTTTTATTAAATTTTTTTCAAAAGTAATATAGATGAGCTGGCTCGCCCATAGTCTACGAGCTATTCAGCCTTTAGTCAGGTCGGGCCGAGCCACGCAGTCCGAGCCCTAATCGACCTATCTACAAACCTCACCAAATCTTGTTTCCAATTTACCGGACCTTTGATACTAATGATAAATTCGTTTTTATTCACAGTAATTTGTCACCAAAGAATACAAGAATAATCCAAAGAGTTTAGAGAGAGTGAAAGAAGAACAAGGCTGAGAAAAGCTGAAATGAAGCTATTTTGTATTGATCTCTTTGCGGTATTTTGTATTACATTATGTATTGTATTTATACACATTTAAAGTGTATGAGTTTGTATTTGATTCTATCTAAACTAAGTGATCAATTCGTATTTTATCCTATCTAAACTGAAATAACAAGGGATAATGAGAATTTTACCTAATGTAATTACAACAGAAAGATTGGATGAGGATTAGGAACACTATCTGTTTACAACTATAATTCTTTATCATCACGACTCAATAACTAACGAGATGCATTAAATCTTCAACAATATATGTCCTGAGTTGAGTTCGGACAAAAAAGACCTTTTGCTGTTACTCGTGCCTTTGTCAAGAGTTGGAACTAGAAATTTGAGTCTCTAATTTGTTAAAATAAGAAATAGTGCATGGGATAAGGGGCCTAGCGCCAGCTGGAGTGCCCGGCAGTTGGTGGTAGATTCTGTATAAAAGTTCCCGTGTTTTATAACGTGGAGCCAATGGACTTGAGTTATAGGTGTGGCACATGAGTAACGGAAAGAGCCATCTCATTGCCTCTCTGTGATAGCTGTACGAGGACGCTACGCCTGAAACATAGAAAAATAAAAAGATTCCTTGAAAGCTATTAAGGCGCCAGCTAGAGTCTTACTTTGCCATGTGGCCCTGCCGACCGACTACGGGTAGAACATTTGCTTCTCAGAATGTAAGATTGTCACGTTCTCTCCACGTCTGTCAATTTGATTCTCCCAATACAAAACAGTCGCATTCAGTTGTAACAATTTGTTACGATGATTAACAATCAATGATAATCGTTTATCCCCTGCATTATATTTATATAAATGAAAATTTGAACAACAAGAAAGCACCTGTTACACAAGTGACTTTGCGATGAAAACTGAAATTTGCAGAGCAAAGTAAAAACATCTAAAATGAACCAAAAGCCCTAACATTCCACGAAATCTATTTTTCTGTTGATTGTTGGGGAGACTGAAAGAGACAAAGATGATTATTTTCTACCCGAATCCAAGGGAAGCCTACGCCTAGACATCAATAAATGAAGTTGTTGATACCCAAACCACATCAGGATGTCTGTCATGTAGGCAAGAACAAACGCAATATGATTACCTCGTAAGGCTTTACCAAAACCCCAAAATAATTTTCAACCATGAGTGTTCAAAGCCTCCCATACTAAGTTCTTAGGAACTGGATTGGCAATATCCCTGGCCTGCAAGGCAACAGCTCGAAGGGTCTGACATGTCATTACGTTGGCCTTCCAGAAAGAAGCAATATTGTAGGGTAAATTGTGCTTCTCGCATAGCTCCCTAACAAAAGGTGAAATAGTCCTGAGATGGCATCTAGGCAATCGAGGAAACAAATGGTGTTCGATCTGAAACTGCAATCCACCGTGAAACCAATCCATCCAAGAAGAGCACATGATGTCCAATGTCCCCTTCGTTTGCTTCTCAAACCAATCATTCCCTCTTGGAGGGCCAACATAAATACTGGTCGAGAAGTGATTTAAACAGAATTGAACATGTTGAATTCCGGTCAGCGCAAAACTTACAACCACAAACATAAGTCTCTCACCCCAATTGGGTAAGCATGAAATAAGTAAAGGATACCAAATCCAGAATACAGCCAATCCCAGAATCTCTTGACCCCTATTGGGCACACTTCTCTTAGAGAACAGCAGCAAGAAAGATTGAGCAAACAAATTAATCCTAGCAAAACACATCACAGGATAAAATGTCCAATGCTGATAACTGACCAAGAACCTCGCAACGCAATCAAAATTCATTTTCCTTTCATAAAAGCAAGACGTGAGAGAACTGAAAAATTTTGAAGACACCGCGAACAAAGGCATGTGTTGCAGATCTGGATCAAAATCGAGACTATTACATGCTATGTGATGGGCATTATGATTCCATTTCCACCAGCCGATACTAATTCCTGTAAGACAATTTCCAGTTAAGATCTGTATAAAGCGATTGAATCCAGGGCTTATCATGATATTGTAATGCCCTGAATCATGTCCAAGCCACCCACTTTGTATCCACGTAAAGCCAATCAATCCAGCGGAGAGCAAATGTACCCAAGTGCTGTTGGAGCACAGAACCCCACATACACTCAGGGAAAGAAGAAGTATCATGAGGCAAATAGAAAACAAAACCCCATGTCCTTTCTTTTCAAACATGCCCGTTTTGGAAAACTCGGCAACGAGTTTCCTGTAGTCCTTGGAGACTTCAGAGACAGAGTAATCTCGGAGATAATAGCCAGTGAAGAACTTGTCGAGATGACGCCATGCAGAGGCTGGATGGTAAGCGACGAAAGCGTCAGTAACGTCTCGACCAGCAAGATTTAAGAGAGGGAGCTGGCCACCAGGATGGTCTTTGGTCCAGTCAGTGACATTGTACACCTTGCCCTGTATCGAGATCCACAGATCTCCAGCTTTGTTATGCTTCTCAAGATCGTTATGCGACATGAACTTTCGGTTTGAATCTGCCATTGTAAAGAGAGATATCTGACAAAAACTCTCCAATAACTTAACCAATCACAAGCTCTCTTTCTTTCTGTCTCTATCCTTTTTGGCACGGGAGAGATATTTTGATTTGGGGCGACTGAGTAGCGCAGAAGAGATAGGGGTCCGTTAATATAGAGCTGAAAGTGATCCAATATCATGTTTTTTAATTCTTAAATTGTTATTTTTTGCAGTGAATGTCCAACTTAAATATCCCAATGCATTAAATTAAGAAGTTACTTATTATTTCTCGCTGAATCAGATTCACCTTACTTTGAAGATAAGGTGTAAGGCATATTCTTTAGAATATAAAATCAAACTAACAAAAAAGTCCTGATCATGATACTGAGATGCTATTATTTTTGTTCGGCGTGTAAGTAGGTCGGCTCCTTTATTATTTCATTTCTTCTTCCTTAAGTTTATAATACTCGGTCAATTGGTTGGTTGTAATTTTACATATGATATTATTATTTTAATTAATAAAATTATTCTTTATTTTTATATATTTTATTAATTATATTTGATATGTTAATATGAAAGATAAAACACTTGCAGTTGAAATTATAATGCTATCATAATTATGAGATTTAATTTGTATTTATGTATTATTTCTAAATTGTTCCTAATTTTAGTGTCATTAAGACAAGATAGTGCTAAAATGGTGAAACTAGCATACATTATATTTTTTGTTATGAAGGAAGTAATTGATCACATAAATTAAAGTATAAAGCTATTTGGCTAATATAGCTTACAAAACAAAGAATGTCTACATCATTTTCATATTAATTCATGTTATAAAAATGTAGTTTCGAATAGAAAGTCAAGGCAAATTTAAGATATATATGTCATGACGGTGTCAATCTATCTCAAAATCTTACTAGCTTATATTTACCACCTAGTCACTATTCTTCTAAAAGAAACATACATTAACTAACTACAAGAGTAAAAATACATGCCTAAATTACCACAAAATTTTTGGTTGATTCATCTCTTTAATTATAACTATGTAATCTTAAAAGTAATAGAAAAATAGAGAATGTTTTTTTAATATATATGAAAATATGCAAAAGAACTTAGAACCACACATAAGAAACAAGTTCCCTACCCCTATACTTAAAAATTACACTGTCCCAAATATAACATTATATGTAAGAGATGTAGCATTCAACAAAAACAACAATTGCAAAAATATAAAGGACAAGGAACAAACTCTCCTTGGGTTGCCTTCTAAGAAGCGCCTTTGTTAACTATCATTGGTTGGACTTCATGTTTTCTTAATCACGAGTTATTATCTAGATCTTTAAGTACCACCACGTCCACATTCTCTACTAGAAATCTTTCATAGTAAGGCTTTAAGCAATGACCATTCACCTTAAATGTCTTTATGAAATTTAGACTCTGTATTTTTATTGTTCCATATGAAAAAATATTAGAAACCACAAAAGGACCGACCTAACAAGAACACGTCTTACCTATAAACAATTTAAGTCTAGAATGATAAAGAAGCATTTTTTTTACCAATAACAAAGCTTTTCCTTAATATCATCTTATTATGGAAAGCTTTGGTCTTTTCCTTATGTATCATTGTAGTCTCACAAGATTCATTTTTCATCTCTTTAAGCTCTTGCAGTTGCAACTTTCTATGCAGTCCTGCATCATGAAGATTCACATTACAATGCTTAATAGCCTAATAAGCCATGCGTTGCAGCTCTGTTGGAATATTATATAGCTTGCCAAATACCAATCTATATAGGGATATGCCAATTAGTGTTTTATAGTTTGTCTTATATCCCATAATGCGTCTTTTAACCTCAAGATCCATTCCTTCTTGTTACGTTAAACTATTTTCTCTAGGATCAATTTAATTTTCTATTGGATGCCTCAGCTTGGTCACTTGTTTGGGGGTGGTAAGAAGTGGAAGTCTTATGTATTATATGGTATTTCTTAAATAAAGTTTCCATCACCTTATTGAAAAAGTGCATTCTTTTTTTACTCCAAAGTTCCCTTCATAAGCAAAAGACTGATAGAAGGTTAAAATAAAAAGAGTCTTACCCCTTAGGAACATATCTTCTTATCACTTGATCTGCACAATGCCTCCAACGGTAAGGGTCATCCCATACGTATTACCTGGCTCACTCTTTAACTTATCACTTTAAGCCTTTGACAAACTTATAGGCAACTGACATCATCTTCCTCTCAGACCAAGCAACTAAGGTGTTTAGCAACTATATTCTTTGCCCCCTTCTTATCTCTTATTTCTAAATCAAACTCCTAAAGGACGAAAATCCATTTGATTAACCTCGAATTTACTTCCATCTTGGCGAGAAAGTACTTCAAAGGTATATAATTAGAATAAATAATAACTTCAGCATATGAATGAAGTTTTTTTTAAAGCAAATACAACAAATAAAAGATTTTTTTGTTGTAGAATAATTCAATTTAGTTGAATTTAAAGTTTTCGAAGTGTAGTAGATGGCATGTGGAACCTTTCCCACTTTTTGTCCTATAATTGCCCTATCATCACACATAATCTTAAAGATAAGGCTACAATTTGGAGGTTTAATCATTAGTGGGGATGTTAAAAGCTCTTTAGGTTTGTCAAATGTGTCCTTACCCTTGTCATCGAACTTAAAAGAGACATTATACTATATAGCTTGGATAAAGGAGAGGCTATCTTCAAGACATCTTTTACCTGTGGTAAAAACCTGTATGGTGAACAAAATATCGAACTTCCTACACATTTGAGGTGTAAGACAACGAAAAAATATGATCAACCTTAGATTTTTCAACCTCTATAACCTTAGAGGATATAACATGCCCTAGAACTATACGTTGATTAACTATAAAATGGAAAATTTCCCAAGTAAGCATTAGGTTAGTTTTAATACATCTTTCTAAAACAAGTGCAAGATTTTCTAAGCAATTATCAAAAGAAGAACCATAGACACCAAAATAGTCCATAAATACCTTCATGATCTTCTTAACATGCTCAGAGAATATGCTCACCATGCATCTCTAGAAATTGGCAGGCACCTTATACAAACTGAATGGCATCCTTTGTTAAGAAAACATATTAAATGGGCATATGATGGTCGTCTTTTCTTGATCCATTGGTACATTAGAGGTCTAAAAATGAATTGAAAAATCATCTAGAAAATAGTAATAATCATGTCCAATAAGTCTTTTAAGCATTTGATCAATAAATGGAAGGAGAAAGTGATCTTTACAAGTTGAAAGATTCAACTTCCTATAAACAATACAAATTTACCGCTCGATTTGCATATGGATTAGAACCAATTCACCATCCTAATTTGTTAATACCATGATTCTAGATTTCATTGGAACCATTTACATTGAGCTAAACCACTTATTGTCGGAAATAAGATAAATTATTCTAGTATCAAGACGATTTAGTAATTTTTTCATAACTTCTATTATTAGAGGACTTAACCTATGTTATGTTTGTCTAGTTAAATTGGCACCCTCCTTAATAAAAATGCAATGCATGCATGTGTAAGGTCTTGTTCCCCTGATATCTGCAATTGTCCACCCAATAGCCTTCTTATGCTCCCTTAATAGATGAATCAATTTATCTTCCTAATCAGAAGTTAACACCACTAAAATAATAATTGGAAGAGTTTGATTGTCACCTAAATATGAATATTCAAGTAAAAGGGTAGTGGTTTCAACTCTATATTAGAAGGTAACTGCCTCTGGTAAAATTCAGGTAATTGTATAGAAGCAAGTTCATACCTTGTATGAGTGGGTTCTAAAAAATACAAGGTAGATTCCATCTTAATTAGGTCATGTCCTAACTCAACATCATTAGTGGTTTCTAATTCTATATGCTTGGTTAAAACTTCTTCTAACTGGTCACTATAATTTAACTTAAAACTCCTATTCTAGGATCAATCATATCAATAGCAAAAACAAAATGATCATTTTAAGCATATTTCATAGCATTAAAAATATTAAAATGAAACACTTCCCCTATTAAATTCTATTATAAGGTTACCCTCACGAAATTTGTCTTAGTTTGGGCAATGTTAAGGATACCCTCACACCTAATAAGATAGGTTTGGGGTGAAGGGAAATGTCATCATCCATATCTACCACATAGAAATCTACATGAAACACTAATTCATTCACCTGCATTAGAACATCCTCAACTATTATATCTGGGTAAGTATTAGTGCAATAAGTAAATTGTATAATAATAATAGTCTAATTCAAAAGGCTTAAGTTTAAAGAAACATAGATAAAATGAGGCATAAGATTGATTGATTCTCTTAATTATAGTATTACCAATCTTAAAGTGAATAGTTAATATACATAGGTCCTTGCACTTAGGAGGTAATTTCTTTATAAAGACAATAGAAACATTCTCACCCACTGAGACTTTCTCATTGCCCCTTAACTTTCTCTTGTTGGTGTACAATTTCTTAAGGAATTTTGTATACTTTGGCATTTGCTTGATACTTCTAGTTTTCAAAAGGTCTCTAAGCTCTCCTTGTCTTTTTCCTCTTTATTTGAATTTTCTAACTTACTAGGAAAAAGTGAAAGGTTAGTCATTACCACATTGAGAGATTTAGAATTTACCTTTGAGCTAAATGAGAGATCTCCTTCTTCTCTTAGATCCTTCTTAATTTCCCTTTCATTAGCCATCCTATATGTGGTCCTTTTAGGGCTCTCAAACTTCCTACCATTCCTCAGGTGATTCCATTATCATTCTTCAGATTTATCTCAGATTGTGATGACAATTTTACTCCAATTTGAGCTTCTACAACTTTTGACTTACCTAGTGCTCTAAATTCTAAGTGCTAGACCTTGTTTCTTAGAATTAAGATCTTATCTCCTATTGAACATATTTTTATCTTATTGGAATTGTAGAGTTTTAGTAGTATGAGACTTAACCATATCCTTTAATGAGACTCCTAAGTTATAAATTATGTTGAAATTTTTACGCACCTTGTAACCTACTTAGGAAGTAGTTTTGCTACCTCTTGCCTTTATAGCTCAAGTTTGGTTGATCTCTCTAATCTTGGTTTATAAGTTTCGGAATATGGACTGTACTATTGGGAAAAGTTACTTCCTGTAGCATTATCATTCTCCATATTTCCCTTTGCAGAGCTGGGAACTTACCGATCATATGGTTCATATTAGCGCATATCTTATAAGCTTTCACTTGTGTTTGCCTTAATATGTCTAAAAAAGATGTTAATTGATATAAATGATGTTCAATGAATGAATTGTTTACCTTATTTACTATACAAAAATTATTGCGAATATAAATTGTTGAGTGTTTGTTGCCATATGCTTGATAAAAGTCCTTGCCTCCTTGAGAGTCTTTTCACCCAGTGCTCCACCACTTTTTGAATCTACCAAACTCCTATCTATAAGTAACAATCGTTCATTGAAGTATTGGATAAGGAGTTGCTCAATGATATTGTGATAGGAGTAGTTGGCACATAACTTTTTAAAGCATTTCCAATACTCATAAAGTAATTCTCCATGATGTTGCTTTATCCCACCAATCTCTTTCCTTATGCTCACTATCTTTAGTGCTAGAAAACACTTCTCCAAAAATAGCCTTTTCATTTAAGTCTATATGCTAACCCTCTTTATAGGCAAATCAAAAAGTAAATATTTTACTGCATCTTTTTATTAGAATAAAAATGCTCTCATCATAATTTGCTTTTCCATCACCCTTAGAGGTTTTTTCATACTAAGACAAATGATATTAAGCTACTTAAGATGCTTATGAGCATCTTCACCTGCAAGACCATGAAAATTAGATAAAAGATGTATCAAACCAAACTTAAGCTTAAAAGTAATATGCTTAACAAAATTTGGGAAAGTAATGCATAGAGGTCTTTAGGTTATGTTTGGGGCAGCCAACTCCCTTAAAGTTCTCGAATTAGCCATAACTTCCTTTAAATCAATTCCTTACTCTATTCCTAGAGTTTTCTACTTTCCCTACACATTCATCGCTATATCGGTTCAATCTTGAGATCAAATTATACAAGATCTTAATAAGGAGATGTAGTCATTGTCATGCACAAATACTAACAAACATAAAATGGTAAAGAAACAAATGTAAAAACCAATTATAAACAAATATATATACAAAACACCAATTAATATCAAATACAAAAAATAAATTAACACCACTCCCAGCATAAGTGCCAAAGTTTCTTAATGCATGCCAAACATACTAGAAAATAATACTTAACTATACATAACTAAATTTGTAGTAATGGTAAGAAAGGATCATATTCACATAGAGTGTGCGATTAGCTTTTGTAATGAATGAATCAGTTTATAGGATTGGGGACTTTGGTGAATTCAATTGATGTAAGAAAATAAAACTAAAATATGGAAGATAAATCAAATCAACAATATAAATTGCTAGGACTAATCAATGGGTTTAATCTAGTTCTCAGCTCAATCTCAACCTTTATACAAATGTCCATAATCAATTGTGACATTGTTCTCATAGCTCTCTTTGAAACTATTAACTTTATATTAACAATGTCCTACATTAATCCACAAAATTTCCTTAAATTATGATTAATTAAAACAAGCTATTTAATTCGATCTGGTTGTTAGACAACTTAAAATAAGTTCTCCAAATTTAGTTTGACAATTGCATTATGGATTAGGAAAATAGGTTAATCTAAGAAACAAGTAGTTAAGTTTGAATAATTTGACTTATGTTATATTATCCCGAATGATGCACAACCATTAGTTTACCACACACTAATTAGGTTGATAAAAATTACAAACTACAATCTTTATTTTAATAATGAATTAATTCATGAATGATCTAGCGGACCTGTCTAAATCATTTATACATAAATCCCATACTTTATACATAAAATAATATAGCCAATTCCAAAAGAGAGTAAAAAGCAACATCATTGATCAATTCCCAAACATGTTCATCGATCTTGATATCCCCATTGAGTTGGAAAGATGAAGATCTCATGGCTCTCAAAAGGGAAAGGAATCTACCTTTTTTAGTGTCTTCATTTTGTACATCCATTATTTAGCCTTTTAATTTCCCTTCTATATAGTAAAATTAAGGTTGTGCGACTATATATGGTCGGCTATATAGGCATGTAAATGATCGTGTATATTAATTTGCTAGAAATAAAAAAGGTTCACATTCATAGTTGGATACATAACTAAGATACATGTTTTTAGAGGTCATATATATGATTGAAATAACGCTTTCGAGTATGTAAATGTTTCCAATGAGTTACACATTTTTATATATGATGTGTAAATCATAGTGACTCCAATTCTTTCATTCTTTGTCCCATTTTCACCCTAAATCATCTCCTTTTTGCTTCGTGAAGGCCAATAAGACTGAACATCAATAGAACGACACCAAAGATGTGAATTTAACGTATTTTGGTGCTTATGCCTCTCAACTTGTACTTAAATCGAAATATGAACCACAATAAGTATCTTAGGCATAACATAACATTAAGCATTAAGCATTAAGAAATAAATAGATAACAATCAACCACTTACTATCCAGTGAACTACATAGTCACTAGACACAATTGTGTACTCACCTATAATTTTTAAAAAATTATCACACATAGTCATAGTGAGTTACACAGGTGTGTCTAATTCTTTAGAATGTGTCAATGGCCATTTAAGTCACTGTAAATATGTGACTTAATACAGAAGCCTGTAAGTTTACACATTCTAAAGGATTGGGCTATGTGAGTGTAGGTCATATAATTGACTATGTAAATCTATGACCCTTTTTAAAAACTTTATTTCTTCTTCTTCCTTCCTAATTTCCTCCCTCTTCTGCTACTTCTTTGTTGCGTCCCCCATCCTACAACCTAGCCTAACTATTTCAAGTGATTTTCTAACACCCAAATTGAGTTTTTTCTTGTATTTTATGTAGATTAAATTTGAATTTTTTAGGTACTTTTGCAAATTTTAGTGTTTATTCTTCCCTAAATTGCTAGGTTTTCATAATTGCTCTAGTATAAGGTATGCTTACCTAATTTTCATTTTTTATAACTACAAATAAAATTTAATTTCTTTCCTTACGAATTATTGAATTATTTTGATGGATTGCATGATGATTGGACGAAATTTGAAATTAGGAATGTTAATTTTGCTCACAATGTTAAGAACTATGATGGCTTTTGTTAGATTAGGTATAAATGAGTGTTTTTCTAGTAATTAGTTAATGTTTGTTATTTTAATTTTATATCAATTTCTTATTGTGCATGATTTAGGGTTTAATTATGTGTAGTATGGGTTTTATTGTTTAATTTCATTTTAAATTTTAGGAATTGCATAATTAGTTTAATTTTGTTTGTTAATTGCATTTCAATTATGTTATTAATTTTTCATTATTTTAATTTTCTAATTGTTTTGTTAATTTCATTATCTCTAGTTCAATTTGAATTTTGATTTTTTTTTCTGCAGTTACTCAACATAGTGATTGTATAAATTATATGTCGGAAAAACTTTTTGTATTAATATTATTTATTTTCTCACCTTTTTTTTTAGGTATAATGACAAGAAGAATGGAAGTAGTACAATAACAAAAAGAAAAGAAGGTTCCATGGAAAAGACAAAAAGGTGAAGGTGTTCTAGATACCTAAGTGAAACTTGCCCATCATTAGTGTGAGAGACTATCTCACATCCATTAACAAGGAGTAATTATAGAGGCTTAAAGACAAGAGGTTTAGGATCTACAAATATATAGATTGGAAGGCATTCAACAGGTTTAAGAACTTATTAGTATTAGAGCATGGTACTAATTCTTTTAAATTGTGGAACCCATATATTAGGAGTTTACACTTAAGGTGTGGTCCCTATTTTTGTGAAAAATGGCTGCTACCTTTGGGAACGACAAAGTACTAATCCAATTTTGGATGCTTAGGGGCATGACAAGGATGAGATACACAAATTTCTTTATGATTATAGGGCTCTACGATCAGGACTTCATGGAAGCATCGGAGTATATGACCCTAAGAATAGATTTCTAGTATGTGATGGATGCCTAACACTTTCGATGCAACATCAATGAGGAGGAAAATTCAAAGCATCTAGTTTGGAAAATCTTACACTTAGATACATTCATAAGATCTTAAGTCACTCAACAAATGGGTAGGGTGACAAATTTAGTGTAGTCGGAAATTTAAATGTGTTTTACTTGTTAAGTATAAGCAAGAGGATGCCAATACACCTAGGGCATGAATTAGCCCAGTATTTCTAGCATTAATGTAAGGAGAAGAAGGTAGGAATGATATACATTTGGTGCTAAATGACATGATTGATGAGAAAGATGGGAGTCTTTAGCTGACTTTTACTGATAAGGATTCTCAATAATATGCTTGCCCTCAACTTGGAATTATGAAGAATATCAATTTGACAGGAGAGATCTATCAATTTGTAAAAGTTGAGGCCATTCAAGCAGCTACAGGAACAGATGGTGATCACCCTAATATACCGGGGTAGTTGTTGTGGTAGGACTCAGCACAACTATAGACAGGAGGAGCATAGTATCAGGAGGATTTTGATTTATTAGATAGTGTAAGATCACCTAAGACTCCGACACCACCTAGACATCATGAACAACCGAAGATTACTCAGATAGAGAAATAAATTGATTAGAATAATAATTCCTCCAGTTTTTAGACACTACTAGCTTCCTTGATAATGACATAAAAACTTCTTATATTAGTTTGAAGTACAAACAAACATTCATCTTATAGTAATACAATGGTAAATAGAGTGTTGATCCCGTGAGGAAGCAATAGAGATATTCGATACACTCTTATACTATTACTTGGCCAATTAATAAAAAGTTTGGTTTCAATTCTAAGACTACCTAAAAAGAGTATGAGGCAACTAGAAACATAACTAAGCAAATAATCAATAAAAGAAATCAAATTTGATTAAACATCTAGATAAGAATTCCCTTTACGAATAACTTTTATTTGTTGACTAAATATCTGGAGATTTTATGACTTAAACTAGAAAATTTTCTAAGACAATAAATTTCGCTCTATTGGGTTACAACCATATATCATTAAGTTGATTAAATAATATCTCTATCTTAATTAAAACCCTAACAATGCATTAAGATCTTTGAAGCTCCATAAAATGTTTGACACTAAACTGGAAAATTTATGTAGGCATATCTCTAATACTCCATACAATTTTTTATTTCAATGTTATGATCCATTTATATGGAAGTTCTTTTGATAATCCAGATACAAATTAAGATTTAATCTAATCACTAGCTTTAAATAATTATTTCAACGTTAAAAAATATTACATGCATTTCACAAGTATAAAAATCTTCGTAAATAATTGAAATTAATCCATAAAAAGATAATATTATGGTTCCTTTTATTTAGAAATTAAAATAATTAACCAAACATCATCTTTGAAACAAAAAAAGAAAAAAAGAAATCATTATAAAGTTTTCTTTGATAATGATCTTAATCTTTTGAAGTGATTTACATTCTAGAATGATTATTAATTTTCATCCTCATTGGATATAGCTTCAAGATGTCTTCTATGCCTTCCTTCCTTTTAGACAGCTACTAAAACTAACCTAAACCTAAAATAAAATTAAAATTCCATAAAAAACATATCATTGGACACGGTTATACTCCAAGCCATATTTTTTAGTACTTCTTCAAAAACTCAAAATATGAAAGTTTTACAACTCTTGCTAAGTTTTTTGAAGCATATTGACTCATCTCAATCATATCTAAGATAAGAAAATTAAGTCTAGTTAAGATGTAATGTCAAAATTATCTAAGAACTTTCTTTTCTAAGAGAGACAGAGACTATAAAATGCCTATGTCTTAGAATGTGTTATGTATTGTTTCTTTTCTAAAGATGGATACGGGTACTAACATGCTCATGTACTAGTCCATATTTTCCACTTCTTCTTCATTACAATATAACATGACCTCTTATCCACCTATGTATGCAGCCATATCTTCAAGATTAAGCTTTAAAGAATAACATCGACTAGCATTTGGCTGTGTGGAAGGCAATATTTAGACACTATTGTAATTTTTCATTGATTTTCCTTGTAAAACTCTTTAATTCTTAAGCAAATTAATTCCCAATCATCACTTTCAAGTATATAAAACAAAAGGAACAAACTTAGACATGAAAACATAGCAAAACACTATGCGAAATATATGTATGTTATGTATACATCAACTTGTATGCATAAGTTCATGAAACTAAGGTTAATTTTGTAGATCATTGTTTATGTTATAGTATCTATTGTATTGTAATTAGGCTATAGTTTATTTAATTATAAGTCTTATAACATGTTTAAATCATTTTGCAAGTTTCCTATTTAGAATTGGACTTGTTATAGGGTTAAATTCCAATCCATTTACAAAAAGCCTTAATAGTAATATTTTTATTGAGATATTATATGAATCTTATTTGAAGCTATTTCTAGATTCCTAAGTGAAATATTCTACTAAACTATTCCTTAAAATAGAACTAGTAGTTAGTCTCCTAGTTGAGTAAGAGTTATTAGAGTCTTAATTTGAATAGTATTAGTTGTTAGAGATTTAATTTAAGCATGAATCTTTGTTACATTTTTAACTAGGATGTTTATTAAGTTTTTATTTTCAACTTTTAGAAGATGGGACATTTTTAATTAGTAAACATAAATTTGAGTTGCAAAATATGAGAGTTGTAAGTGCTTTATCTCTTATTCTTCATTAACTTTAAAATGTATCAAGGAATTCCTTTTTTATGAAAGTCAAAAACACTATAAATTTGTTTCTTAATTCTTCATAATAAATAGGCTATTTCTTCAAAAATCTTATTTAGTATTTTTGGGAAGATTCCATACTTATTCGTGAGTTCTCTATATTTTATTCTTAAGTGGGTTCGTACTATATAAATAGATGATATGGTTGTTAAAGAAATTAGCCCTTCTAACACCTTAAGAAAATATAGCACGAGGATGAATCAAAAAATGAGCGCCTTCAGTGTGTCAGTGAGGAAGTTCTTTGGATTTATGGTGTCTCAGTGGTGCATTTATATCAACTCATAGAAGTTAGATGCTATCCTTAATATGTTATCACACAAATTAGTAAACAGAGTACATAGATTGGTAGCATTTCCAGTTTCATGTCCAAATATGTTGACCATTACTTTCTGTTTTTTAAATCTTTAGGAACTAAGAAGTTCGTTTGGAAAAAAGAGTTTTAAGCGAGCCTTTGTATAATTAAAGCAATACATGAATGAACCTTTATCTACATCACTACCTTTGAAGAAATATATTTGTATTTTATAGTTTCATCGGAAGCAGTGAGTTTAGTCTTGGTTCGAGAGGTTGGAGCAGAGCAATAGCCTTTGTACTATGTGAGCAAGATGCTCCTTGGAGCAGAGATGCAGTCCCAAGCTTAGGAAAGCTGCTATTGCTTTGGTTATCTTTACACACAAACTCGAACACTATTTTCAGGCAATGAAATCAATACGATGACGAATTTACCACTTCGTCATGTCGTTCATAAATCCGATTCGTTTGAAAGACTAGTAAAATGGTCCATAGAGTTGAAAGAATTTGATATCTATATGATCTTGCTCATAGTTGGCGGCAACAAACCAAAGTAAAGATGTATATGGAACCAAGGAAATTTCTATGTGAAAGTATCACCTTAAGTACATGCAACTCATATAAGCAATGATTGTTGATATTGAGTTGTTTCCTAGGTAGCAAAAAGCCATTACAGAGCTACTCTCCAAAAAGGGAGCCAAGGGAATCACAATGCCAGATTTCTAATAGGAAAGGAGATGAGATGGTGCTCGTGAGAAAGAGAGACAGGCCTGCATCGAGAAATCAGAAGATGAATGGATAGCAAGTAGCAACACTACAAAACTATATTTAAAAGGGGGAGCAACCTATAGGTCTGGAAGAAACAAGGCACCTCATCCGCCAAACTGTCAAATACGCAATAATTATCAAATCATTGCACGTCATACACTTTGCCTCCACGTTGCATAAGGAAACTGGTAATGCCCTTATAAGAGTGTCATATTGGCCCATGTGTTGTGCTATAAGGCATGCCAACTTTGTCCCGTACAATACTCAAGACAAGGCTTTCAATGGAAAATACCAAAGAAAGATGTAAGGCCTTCGTAAATGCAGTCGATAAATGTTAGGCACACAAACTTCCAACACAGGCATGCGGCTGACTATACGACCTTCTCAGATCCCATTCCTTTTACACTTGGAGCTTTTCCTTCAATTACGGGACAATTAAGTGTATACTCGTGGACGTAGAATTTTTTACCAAATCAATGGAGGCTAAAGTCTTCGTGACAATCACTAGCAAGACTTTGGGACAATTCTGAAAGTCTAACATCACTCGCCAAGTTGATTCTCCCATGTAATAATAGGTTTGTCTCAAGTTAAGTTTTGGATGTGAAAACGTTACGGCCTGTGTCCATACTTGATTTTTCCCAAACATTTTATACCGTTTTTGTCCATAATTCTACTTAAACAATGTATATTTTTATCAATTTTTTTTTGTAATTTAAGTCATAAATCAAAATCATTCAGGTACTGTTAGGTTATTGCACTTTTTTATTAATAAATACATAATTCATTTACTTACTTTTTATTTATTTAGTTCGTCTCATTATCTTTTTATTTTGGTAAATCAGTAATCTATAAAATAATTAAAAGTTATGTACAAAATCGAGATTGTCCATGACACCAATCTCTTTTCCACACCAACAAGGAAGACCCTGCGTGAACACAAGGACCCCTACACTTATTCCTTACACAAAATCCCAAGAACCGTCCTAGATAAATCTACCCACCAAGATGATCTTATGGCAAGGATCATCTTTCTAGAAACACAAGCATACCATACGACAATTCTCAAGCAGAATTAAAATAGTCAAGTCTTCTTCTTCAACAATGCCATGATTTCTATCAGTTACCTCATAAATGGGAGAAACCAAGCTTTGTTCTTCAATTTTATTGTACTATGTGAGAACTTCTTAGCATAGCATACCTATGGTGGTGAAGTTACACCCTTTCCTTTGCAGTTATCTTCCTCTCTATCAAGTGTTTGTATAACTCTCACACCACCTTCCTTGGTAAACCCAAATTTTAACATCTCGTTACCCATGTTTAGGCTATAATTGTGATTTATGAGAAAGTAATGAGAAATTAGAAAATAGATATAATGCTTTGCATATTTTTGCACATACATGAGAATTTTGATTATTGCACATGAATATGATTGTACACGCATTCATTGACATTTTTCGGGTATAATTGATTTATAAATGTGATTATATTGAGAATTGTGGTTTAAATGTGTTAAAAACTGATTTGGTGTTGCTACTTGTTGTTTCGGAAATTTTGGTGAATTTTTGGAAATTCCGAAAATTTGGGGTACATTTGGACTAGGACAAATGCCAAGTAGTAGGATAAATTGATACATGAAAAATTTGAATGATTTAGCCTATAATTGAGTGACACTTGGCATAGTTAAATTGGTGACAAATGGACTAGTAATGAATTGACAAATGATCAATCATTGTATGACCAATGGACTGGTAAGTTGATGACAAATGACATTGATAAATGGACAAGTGGTTGTTGTACTTAAATGACATGTGACCTAGCCTTAATGGTGACATATGGTAGCATATATACTTGATACATGTTGAACATGCCTTTAGACATATGGCCATTCCATTAGATGACACCTAACACCTTACGTGTAACTTTTAGCAGGAGCAAATTTGGTTCATCCCATTCTTCTTCTTTCTCCTCTCACACACACCACTGAAACTCTCTTCTTTCACCTCCCTGAGTTTGCTTCTAGTTATGCCTAATTGTTGCAAAAGTAATCCATGTTTTAGCCTCACAAAGTTAAGTAGACAATCAGAATATGGTTGCCTTATCCTAGCTAAAATCTTTCAAGTTTCCACCTTGAATGTGTCATGATTCTGCATGTTTGGAGTATTGATTTAGAGTGACTTTTGAGCTGGGATTTGAACTAAACAAGTAAGTAAATGATTAGTGTTTATAGCATGTTATGATAGAGAATTTATGATGATTGAATTAGGAAAGATTATATAAGATGTTGATGTGGAAGTGTTCTGGAATATTATGAACTAGAAAACTTTCGCTGAACATGTCTCGATATTTTGATTATAACTTGATCTGTGTATTTCTAAAAGAGTTGATTATTGATTCAGATTAAACTACAAACATATTCTACAACTTTCCTGAAGAAGTCTAATATTAATTCTATCTTAAGCATTTCAAAATCTGGCTGGAAGTAGAGTTATCAATTTTGTTACAGTTTAAAAAATAATCTAAACTGTTTTTAGGTATAACCTTCAGTATACTAAATCAAGTTGTACAATTTTGGTTTTATTAGAAACTATAAGCATAGTGGCACAATTATTTAGAAGAAAGTGTTAAAAAATACAACATTTTCCTAGTCTTAATGATCATGCAAAGTTATCCCGAAAGGAGGTGTTAGGATGAAAATGCTGAGTTGTGCTGGAATTTGATAACTGGGGAGTAAGTCTTGGATTAGGCAGTAGCACTACCAAGGAAAAAAATTAGGTCCTGCTGTTATTGAATAAACTGTATTGATGTAGGCTAAATTAGACTAAGGTGTCTTCACCAAAGTTGTAGTTTATTATCTTAGCTTTAAATGGTATAAAGTTTGTAATTTTTGGATATCTAAGCTGATATGAGTTGTACAATTCGAGGGTATGATCATGTACTAGCCAAATGTTCAAATATACATAGTCTGTGGTATTTTGAGCATAACTCATAGAATACTAAATTAAATTAGATGATCTTGGAGTCATTAGAAACTTAAGACATGGGTGAACAATTTTCCAGAAGAAAGTGTTGTCTAATTTTTTCATGTACCCTATCAGATTAATTATGCAAAGTTGACCCAAAATTAGGTGGGTAGAAAATCTGAACTGGCCAATTAGGTTATGAAATTGATTTCACATTGTTTTATTTTGGTTCAAATTATAAGTATAAATGAGGTATGAGGACTTTTATATCTGAATGATTTGATAAGAAACCCAGAATTGTCATTAATCATGCATTGTGCATATTTTATATAAGTACATGTACATAAAGGAATACTTATAAATTTGTGCAAAAATGTTATATATTGTAAATGTGTTGTGTATGTTATAGAGGAGCACATCGTGTATGTTATACAGGAGCACATCGGATGCCAGTCAGAGATTGCTGGACCATCCAGACAATAGCTTCTTGGAGCGTACAGTGAGTCAACCTAGATGAATTTCCTAGGATTGATTTAATTTGATTTGTTAAGTTTCCAATTATTGAACTGTTG
>JANSVA010000008.1:43543505-43553679 GCA_025504915.1 Erythroxylum reticulatum | reverse complement strand
TATTCAACTGTGAATCAATTAATTTAGATTCTAATAATATACATGTTTCCCATACATCTCTATGTATATGTATATTAATAATAAATATTTTCATTACAAAACTGTAACTAAAGAAGATAAAGTTATATGTAAATACACTTGCTTTCCAGGGCACTATATTTACATAACTCCAACACAAAATGCCTTGCCCTTCATGGGTCTTTTTCAAAAAAATGCTTCAACTCCCATTCTGATCCCTAGCCAAATATCCCTTAATTTTTACTATTCATTGATTTGACAAATAAGCATGGGAGTTTTTAGGTCACAAACACTGTTCACTCCAAAACCCTCCCAGCTCCTTATCACGCATGCAGCTCTCCTATTGTTGTAAGCTCCAACCTCACACAAGCCTCACCATGCCGCAGCTGTGCTCCAACCAAGCCTCCCTCTAGCTGGTTCCTCTTGCAACCTTTTGACAAATAAGCTTTCACTCCTTTAAATCCTTCGCATTCGTCTCCTTATTCCCTATGTGTTTTTAAGTAAAACTCTAAGTGCTCTCCGTAGAGTCTGCACTATTCCTTATGATGTGACAATTTAAGTTTGTAACTCCTTTAAATCCTCACTATTCACGCCTTCTATTCCCTATTTACGCTAAAACGTAGGCTGATATGTGTTCCTCTAAAATGCATGCATTGTGTCTCTTAAAAATGCTTAACATGCTACCGTTTATCTCCTTTCCATCACGCTGCCATTTTGCTTCTCAAATGTGTAGCGTTTTGGCATGGAATGCATTGCTTCTTCTTACTCTGATTTTCTTTTTCTTGCTCCGTAAATACAAGTCAAAATTGATCTTCAGAAAATAACCCAAATGCAGTAATTTCGACTCAGTTTAATTTATTCACTTCCAAATTGCACTTAGAATCATATATGAATTAAGGTGAGTACCTTAACCAATTTCATTTCAATGATTGCTAAGTGTGAATAATGAAAAATATCAAAAATTAAACATATATCAGTTGTCCACCTGTTGTATTGTTGTTTCATTATTTTCCTTGCTTGTCCAAATGCTAGCATTTTCTTTATAGACTGCTACCATTTTTTCTTCATTCCAGCTGTTGTGTTGTTTTATTTGGCAGCTTCTTGTTTGTCTTCTTTTTTGTTTTCTTTTTTTCTTTATTGTCTTTTAATTTTCTTCTTCTTGCTTTATGAGGATAACTGAAAATTAATCTTCAAAAAATGACCAAAATATCATACTTTCAACTCATTTTAACTTCTTTGCTTTAAAATTATGCCTAAAATCATATACGATTCAAATTGAGTATCCTAAGCAATTTATTGCCTTTAATCACTAAGTGTTATGAAATAATTAAATAATCAATTAAGAATCTATCATAAAGCAATAAGGTAGGAAAAATTTTAGGTTAAAAAAAGGTTGTATAATTTTAACTAAAATAACTATTTTGTTGTCCTTCAGCTTATGAATAGAGTTATTAGCCAATTGAGAATGTGATGTAGCTGAGTAACCGGATCGACACATATCAAAAATGTTTGCCTTCGTATAAAAAGACTATAATGACATTCCAACTAAGCAACTTAATAACAATATGACTTAGTTGAGCAACCGGATCGACATTCATCAATCAACATTAATAAGGATATGCACTCTCACAAAATTGACTCTTTCATATTGGTTATGGCATCATCTAAGCACAAAAGCTTCCCAATGTAACTGGTTTACCACGTAATCCCCTTTATAGTTTAGTATTTAAGTAATAATTGGTGGATACTAATCCATATCATTCAAGCTTTAAAATTTATAAGCCCTCAAATACCACAAGTGCATCGGTCGAGATTGTAATATAAACAATGTAATAGGAAGTAAATACGAGAATTAAATTCAACCAATTAAATGAAAAGTTAAACGTGAAGGAATTAACAATTGAGCAACAAGCACGAACAATGGAAATTAACCAAAGAATTTACTAAGTTATAAGAAAGGAGATTTTACCTATCATTAATGCTAACCTAGCTGCTTATGTGTTAATAAGGTGTCAATTCTAGACAATCCTAGGGTTGATTACTCTTTCTCAAGCTATAACCATTAACCCTAATTGGATTATGAATTTTCTAATCTCTCAATTCACAAATTATCTAAAACCCTAATTAGATCTGAAGCACTTTAATAAACTATTGAAGTATCACACAGGATCTCTCTCTGCATTTACTAATATGATTTGTCACGGTTCCTATTAAATCGCCTAACTCTTATTAATCCGATTTAATCATTTTTCATTCAGTTCACCCTCTTAATTTATTACTGAATTTCTTAAGAATGTAATCAAATCATGACATTCATCCAATAATCACAATAAGCTAAATTATCATTAAATCAAAATAAAATTCCAAAGAAGAGTTAGAACATCATCAACATTCTACCATCTATCAATATAACATCCAAGAGTTAGAACATCGTCAACATTCTACCATCTATCATCATACAATCCATCCCAACTTTATACATGGATAAAATTGAAACGAAAAGGAAATTGAAATTCAGAATGAACGATCTGGGAAGGCAGCAGCACTGGGAAACCTCTTGTTCTGGGAAACACATCGATACCGCTTCTTCTTCCTTTTCCTCCTCTCTTTCTCTTCCTCTTTCTCTTTTAGGGTTTCCAAAAGTGGCTATATGAAAAGCTCCTTTTTTTTCCTCTTTTTTTTTAAATAGTCTCTTATGTTTTCAGTAACCCTAGGGCTTTTCTAGGGTCCGAAAGGTCCAAAAAGTCCCTCAAAATGTGAACTTTGTAAGTATCTATACGTCTTCTCGATGTAGGCTATGATTGTGGCCCTACAAACAACAATCATGACTCACATTTGAGACTTCTGTCACGATCGTCACATGCAGGCTACGATCGTGGGCCATTTCTGGAGCTTTTATCATGATCGTGGCCTATATGCCATGATTGTAGGTCGTTGTTTCGACCTGAATGTCTTTTAAAACTCCTCTATTCTTCAATATAGACCCTGAAACACAAGCAAACACATCAAGGTACCTCAAAAACATAATATTTAAGCTCAAAAGCTTGTACTAACCCTTAAAACACAAATAATTAACAAACTAAAACAATTCTAACCTAAACACATACTAAATGATTGAACTAATAGCTAAACACATATTAAACTATACCATAAAACACGATGCAATTTACACTTATTAGTGCTTTTTCTTGATGTCCCTAATGGGGATTCCTGACTCCAAAACCTAAAGGAAAAGGGGTTTGAAGTTTATGTGCTAGGGCTAGATCCTAGGGCCTTTTATATTAGGAGAGGGGAATAGAAACTTGAAGAAAAAGATGTCTTCATCATTTAGTGGCACCTTTGAAAGTCCATGAGCTTTCTAGTGATAATGTGCCCAAGAGCTAACTGCATCATATGATGGTCTCTTGTCTGGAAAATATCCTAGTAGAGTGGCTTCTTGTTTTATCAGTCCCTGCCTAAGAACATTAATAACTAGGGCGGCTACTACTTTTCCATCTTTAAAGGAAGGGGTAGTATTCAAGCTTGAGGGACAAGGAGTTATGTCCAATAACCTGGCTCCAAGTTTTTTCAAGGGAGGAGAAGTTTGGTTTAGAGAGAAAGATAGGGTCTTAAGGGTAAGATCACTATCTCAATGAGAGGTAATAGGCTAAAGAACCAAGGGAGAAACTTTCATATTAAACCAAACTGAGTGGGGAAATTTTACAAAAAAATCAGGGAAGGAGATGTAGATCTATTATATCAAGAGCCTTGGATGGAAGTAAGGGAGAAAAGCTTGAATAAGCAAAAAGACAAATGAGGATAACCAGAGAAGGAAAGGGGAAGACAAAAAGAATTTTAGAAGCCCGTACACTACCATGCAATAATGGAGGGGTTAGAAAGAAGGCACAACTTCTCTTACTAGGTTAAATGGTTTTAGGATGTTAATAGCATTGTTCTAAATGCATTAAGGTACGACTTGATGCCTTAGATAACTACAGTGATTTATTTAAACCTTTTAGAACTTTTTTTTTTGGGGGGGGGGGGGTTCCTTTAGCGCTTTTTATGACTTGCAAGCAAAAAATACGTGTGTAAAGAATATTTGATAAATTAAAAAATTGTGGTATGGTTACTCATCTCATTATAACCAATTTTTCAAAGCCTATAACTAAAATTATAAATCCTATCTAAATTTTTCTCTTCAAACTAATAAATCGTGTATCACAAGTTTCATCCATAAAAATTCTCTAAATGTTGAATGTAATCTTAACTTATTTATATATGTAAAGGCATTAATTGAATTACATATATACTAATCATGATTTTTACTATAAGATTTGTAATATTTAATTTTATAAAATAAAGGAACACTCCTAATTTCTTAATTGGGATTTAGAAAGCGATTCATTTCTAACTTCAAATTACAAATTGAACTTATTATTAAGGATGGTGATATGCTTTCACTTAAAAGAAGTGAGAATTAGGTGATTTTATTTTCTAAAACTTTTAAAGTAATTCATCTAATATTTATAATATTAAATAAATATATATAAAGGTACAAAAATGTGATAAAAGTTGCTCTATTTTATTTTTTATGATTTTTAGACAATTTACGAAATATGCATACTATTATAATACTTGAAGGTATAAAATATTTTGTTCTATTACTTTCAAGATTCATTCATTTTTTTGGTTTTTTAAGAAATGAAATTTTATTAATTTATGCACGAACAAAAATGTTGTACAAAAGTGTTAAGAGTATGGTTTGACACCCTTACTAGAAATAATATAATAGGCAAAACACTTTGGTTAGGTGAGTGTAGTGTGCCATGTCTAAGCAATGTTATGAATATCGTACCGACATTGGTACCAAATTAGGTTTTGGTACAATACTATATCAGTACTACTTAATACTAGAAACCGTTTTGGGTAATTTTTTAAATTTATAAAATAGTTGTTGACTATTTTAAAATTTGTAAAATAGTCCATTAATATATTGTATTTTATACTTTATAATTTTATTTCAACCCTGTCTCTAAAAATCATAATAATAAAATTTAAAATAACAATAATTTTTATTTTTATTAACATTAATTTTCAAATATATCACATATAAATAACCACAATTAATATAAAAAAGATTATTTCAATATTTTATTGAAATGATATTAAAATCTTATTAGATAAAGTTAAATTGCATCATTATTCTCTTTCATACGTTGTGATTATAGTTTTTTATTTTGGTTCTTAAGCATTAAGAAATTATTTGATATTTGAGTTATTTGTTGAATATTATTAAAAAGTTTAAACTTTTATATTAACTAGTTACCTAACAAACATTGTGAACCAAAATATTATATTTGTTCTCATTTATTTATAAGTCGAATTATAACCCCTCATTGTGGGTTCATGAATTCTATTAGTTAAAATATCTTACAAAAGCTCCTTGTGTTTTGTGAAAATTTTAAAATATTATATTTTCTGTTAAAAGTTATGAAACTAAAAATTATTCGACACGTTGCATTGTCGCATTAAAATAATAGGACCCATTTTGATAGTAAAGTGAAAAACTATTACCTCAAAACCCACATGCTTGTTTTATTTTTTTTTTTTCATTTTACTTCCTCTCCTTACGCATTTGTTTCTACACTCATTGTTTTCTTAAATTCATTTTCAAAAACTTGTTTTTTGGACTACGTATAACCTACCTACTTGTTTTATTTTTTTTCATTTTACTTCCTCTCCTTACCCCTTTGTTTCTACCCTCATTATTTTCTGAAACCCATTTTCAAAACATGTTTTCTGGACTACACATAACCCATCTGTTTGTTTTAATTTTTTTCATTTTACTTCCTCTCCTTGCCTATTTGTTTATATTATTTTCTTAAACTCATTTTCAAAAACTTGTTTTCTGGACTACGCATAGTGCAACAGTTTGTGTTGTCTAATAAGGTGATAGTTGTGGCTGCTATCAGATAGAGAGAGAGAAGATAGATAAAGAGCAGTCAGTAGACATGCAAAGGGGGTGGTTAAACTTTTTTTTGTTGAATAGCCCATTAATTTTTCAAAGCTTATAGTACTAGCCATTATTCGACCAGTTTTTACGATGTGAAATAACCAATACTGACCGATTCTGACGACCAGTAACTATGACAAGGTTTTGTACCATTTTTTAAACAATATGGTATGAAATTTGTATCACTGTGTCTAAGGGGAAATCTTAAGCATTTGACATGCGGCCATATAAAGGACAAATGTGTTATTTTCTGTCTACATGTGACTCACCAACTGTGCAAGGGGATCATAGCGAGCTGAACCTACTCTACAATTCATCCTCTTTAGCATACGCCAAGAGGTAAATATACATCACAAATATAATTATGATGAGATCATACTTATGAGATTATATTACATTTATGTGTTATCCCTAAATTATTCCTAGTCATTGCTTTATTAAGACTGTAATCCAATTAAATTTAAAATAACTAGCACAGATTATATTTCTTTTTTATGAAGAAAGTAGTTGACCTTATTGACTAAATGATAGAAATACTTATAAAAACATATAAGTGTTTATTAGAGAATAAGTTCATTGAACTAACCCCATATAAGAAATCCATTTAGAACATTACTTGTATAAGAGATTATTTGATTTGAGATCTCCAAAATATCTCTAATAAGGATTGTTATGCTTTGATACTTATGACCTATCATAGTTAAAGGTAGATTAATAGGTAGTCATTAGACATAGCATGAATTATATGTAGATAATTGAGTGATTAATATACAACTCATCACCCTAAAGTGATTTGTGATAGTGTTTAACTATTCTTGATCATTGATTCATGAAATCCTTGCCTAAGGTAGAATGACACTTTAAAATAGTTTTAAAATGTCACTAATTGAATCATTAAACTCAAAATAGACATGCTTATGCCTAATTGGAATATTTTATAATGAAAAAATTAATTTATATAAAAAATCATATACAAAAAGATTACCTAAAATCACTTTGACATGATAAGTATTTGGGTGGTCATAATGCGTTGTTAAACGTCATCCTTTATCTATGGATATAAATTATTTAAAAGAAGTTTAATTTATTTAATCTTGAATATGATTTACTATTATAATTTATATGGATTACCGGTATTTTTAGTAACTTATTAGACTATTGCGTCACTAATAAAAAATAGGTTGAAGAGAGAGAAGATGTTTTAATCAAGTTGGAATTTATTGTAAAGTTTAAGAACTTTTATAATTAAACATATAATATTTAATAAATAAGGACTAATATGAGATGTTAAATCTTATTTGGGCATAATTAATATTTAATTAGAATTAAGCATATTTTTAATTAAAATTAGATTTTTAACTAAATTACTAAAATATCCAAAATAGGCTTCAGCTCTAGAAAGCTACCACTTCTTGCCTAAGCCTCTCTAGAACAATTATAGTATTGTCTCAGCATGCTTTGTAGATACTATTAAAGGTCGAATACTTGTACAGTTGTAGTGGTTGAGATGAGTTAATTTAAAAAATAGTTTAAAGGAAATGGTAAGAAAATGATTAAGCTTTAAAATAAGGTATGAATTATGATTCATGCTCTATTATATTTTATATTTTAAACATGTTATAGAATTTAGTGATCTTGTCTTTCAAGAAATTAAACGAAAAAGAATTTTTATTGAAACGCTACATGTGGGATCAAATATTACCCTGATTTTCTAACAGTTTTAAAATTTGTCTAGGAATGTTATTGGTTTTTCAGTAGATTCTTCATTATTGGCTTCATGAAACCAATATTGCTACCTATAAAGACAAGTAGGATTGAGTTACTAAATCATAAGATTACCGTAGCAAACATAAATCCAAATGGCATAGATGTAGAGAATTTCTCTCCCTATATTAAAGCATTTAATATGAAGAAAATAATAATCAAGATTGCAAGAAACATGAAAACTATTTTGATTTCATTAATCTAGTTTGCTTCAAAGGAGAAAGAAACCTAGGATAATAAAAATCATGGTAACTAGAATCATTCAGATGAATAGACACTCATTAATATAAACACAAATTAAATAAGAGGTATTATGAGGTTTAAAGGCATCCTTATGGATCAATTATCATCTGATCTCTTCTAGAATTTTTTCTCCAGTATCAACTTAGTTATATTAAAGTATGCATAATATTACAATAAAAATCATATTGAAGAGGAAAAAATAATCATTAAAGAATTGATAAAATAATCTAATCATCGATCATTAAAAGGTGGTTATCGAGATGCTCACTTCCCAATAGTGATGGAAGTTTTTTTTATAGACCTGTTACTGAATTAATACCCTGCATTTCTTTTTTATTCTTTTGTTTAATATTAAAAACAAGTTGAAGTTTTAAAGGGAACATATAGCACAAACATTTTATTTATTATGAAATCATTACTAAATTATAATTTTAAGAATTTTAGGAAATAATTTATAAAAATAAATTTTAGAAACTTATGTGTTATTTTAGATAATGGATTTTTTTAGTTAATATATCTAAATCGCTTATCAATCTTCATTAGAAATAAGTATCCATGTTTTTAATATGCTAATATCTGTAAATATTTTTATTGAATTTCCTAATCTTAATATAGTATTTACTAAATAGAGGAGGTCAAAAAGACCACAAATATAGGTGTACTTTATATGGAACTGAGAGAACTATAAACTTAGATGAAGTTAACTTATATTTTTGTTTCCTAAAAAGATTTTACTTTTAAAATTATGAAGTAATTAAATAAGGAAAATTTTAGTACCATACAAGGTTTACAAACTTAAAAAGTCTTTGGACTTGCACCACCATTAGGGTCAATATGACTCACTTAGTACATCCTAAAACTAGGCTAATCCTATAAACTAAACTAAAGTCTTATGCCTAATACATATCCTTATGTTACATGTTTCCCCTAAGTTCAAGTTTTTTCTCTTTCCTCCCTTTTGAAGTTCCCATTTGCATATTCAACTTATTTTCCTCTCTTTTTTCAAAAGAATGCTCATGTAAGTTTTTGTAGCTTCCATATTGCCTTGACCTGGTTCCTCAATTTCTAAGTAATTTACGTAAGTACCCTCATGTCATTGATTATAGCTTACACCTATAATTTCTAGATAAAACTTGGAATTTGTAGTTACTAAATGCATTTAACTTTCTTGATGCACTTCTAAGTTGTCTTCCTCCTCTTTCCACCTTCTTTCCCTATCTTAATTCCTAAAAAACTATAATTTCCTTCTATATTTTTGGCCATCAACTATAGTCGTATAAATTTGATCATGCTTCTCCATAACTCCTCCTTCCTATTTTCTATCCCATAAGAGAAACTCTATTTCTCTCATTCCATAACCTGTACAAGAAAGATCCCACATTGAAGACATCCACTGTGATGTTTCCTTTTATAATTATGTTATTTCTTTGTAACCATTTGATGAATTCTAGATATGTCAAATTAGAGTTCTATAAATGAAACATAGCTTGTTTTTTTTCCTACATGCTCAATGAATAGAAGCACCTAAAAAAGAGGAGTCCATATGTCTCTTGGTGTTGCTTATATAGGAGACATATTTTGGATAGACTAAGGTGTCATAGATGGCAAGCAAACCATATTTTGGGAATAGGGATCTATTCTTAATCACCCTATACGACTCCTTAGTTTCTCCTTTAGACCTCAAAACTTCCTTATAGAATATTTTTTAACTCCTTTTAGGATTCCCTAACCATATGTGGTTATAATCCCTCTCTTGATAAGGACTATAACTTGGTATAAATGAAAAAGGGAACATTATTCTCTTGTTCTGATCTAATCCATATGTTTACTCTTGAATCTATTGGAATGTCTTGAATTAGATTTTGATAAGGGATGTTATTAAGGGGCCTATATTACTTCAATTTTCATAAAACAATGAAGTTCTTTCCTTATTGCCTATTATGCACTTGATATAGTTTGCTAGCATACCACATATCTTTAGTTATTGGGATATGAAGAGAATATGGACTAGTTGGTTTGATTTCCCAAATGGATCTTCCCTTAAGGAATTATGCACGTATTCATTTTGTCCATATGGTCTCTTTAAATTCAACTAACCTTTAAATCCTTTTTCTTATCTATACCTTAATACTTAAGCTTATAAAGGTTAACCTCCCC
>JANSVA010000008.1:43502566-43526297 GCA_025504915.1 Erythroxylum reticulatum | reverse complement strand
TTGTTCAATTTAATCTTTATGTCATCTTAGCATCATATCATATTGAACAATTGAAACAAATCACAATTAAATGATTACAAATTTTCCAAGCTAGGCCACTTTGGTGACTAATAAGCTTTCCATGCAATAAACATTTAATTGGACAATTATCATACTTGACAAAATTTGATTTAACTAGTTTGGTCACTTTGGTGACGAACAAACTATTTTAAATGTCCATAATGTCATGTATTACATTCAACATATACTAGAAAAATTTAATTCCAACTATTACATATTATAAAATATTCAAAATACCAAATAAATGTATAATATGGAACTAATTTCGAAAGTTATATTATGTATAAATCAATTATGAATTAAATAATTTATTATAATTGGGCCATAAATATTCAAACTCAATATAACCCTTATTAGCCCAAAATTTCAACAAAAATTAGCCCAAGAACTACATTTGGGCCTGGAAGCCTGTCTGCACGCACTAGCGTTTGCTAAGGAAGGCAGCGTCTGGTGCATACAGTGCACGCACCAGCAGACGCCGCCTCCTACTCCTTCTTCCTTAGACGCTGTTTCATTTCTGGTTCTGTTTTTCTTTTTTCTTCATCAAAACTATTCTAACATTTCTTTCTTGTATGGATTTTTCTCCTCTCTTGGCTTGAGTTAAGCAATAATGTTATCCACCATTATTTTAATCGGTGGTCAATCCATGACACAAAACCCATTTATTTTCTCACTCTAAACCATGAGTTTCGTTTCTTTTTCCCAACTGAAAATTATCCCAAACCTTATCTTTCCATGCATGGCATTATCAACATAACGTATGGTTTCTTATGGGATGGGATTTTCGGTTCTCTCTTCTATATATATTACCCTTAATCTAAACCATCCAACCATAACATTTGCATACATACCAAGACCGAAGGTATATGTCATTAAAAACCACCGAAGTTTTATATTACGGTGACAAAGCATTTCCCGTGAAAATCCATTAATATCCATAAATAAGAACAAGCAAAACTTGCATTCTTATTTACAGCAGTGCAACTTTTCATAGAGGAATTCATATAACATAAACAGAAAGACAATCATAGCAATACATGGTAGAAAATACCGTACATAACAAATCATAAATAACCTGCTCTGACATAAATTGTAAATAATTTTATAGATCGATTAAGTTCGACATACCCGTATCCATGATTTTTGTTTTTTTGTAAGATGTTGATTTATTCCCCTTCTGCTTCCTTTCTTTTGTGTGTTTCTTCAATGGTTTAGAATAACTGAGTAGTCTTTTTATAAGTTTTGGTTTCTAAAACTTATACACTCAAACACTAAACATCATGTTGGTTCACCAACCATCATGATGATTCAATTTTGAAAGAGAAAGGGAAAGGGTCTTTGACCCAATTGAGATCCATTCTATAATACCCAATAACTATTATCTTGAGTGCTTGTTATGATACTCAACCTATAAGTTACATGGGACATAAATAATCTAACAACTTATTCCAATATAAAACACATAAAAACAGTACATATTCAACACAACCCCAACCAACCAGTCATAGAGATGAGCACAGCAGCTTATTCTAAAATTGTAATAACCACCAACTCATAATATCAACCCTTATTCATTAAACCCAAATGCAAACAATCCCAACTACATAAAGCTCTAATAATTTGTCCTTTTTGGTTCTTTGACTTTTCGGGTTTATGAATATTTACAGTAGTTTGATACTTAATAAAACTTAATTCATATATCATTTAACAATTAAACGATTTCAACTCAATTCCAAATTGAATTATAGGGTTTTAAGATTTCTAATCTCAATTTATTGAATTTTTTGGATTTTAATATAAACTTTTCATATTTTTATTTAATCCAAAATTATAAGATTAATAACAATCATATATATTTTAATCAAATTATATAATTAAACTCGATTCTAATACCACTGTTGGAAAATTGGGATGAGATTCAATCTTAATCACAGTGAAATAATTATAAAACATTTTTGTATTTTGATTCCCCGAAAACTAAGATCATTTTAATTCTACAAAATAATTAGCGTATATATCATCATAAAGCATGATCCTAATTTGTACCATATTCTAAAGAATGATCATATTCTTGTAATATCTCTTGAACTGTTTTCAAAGCTTATCTATCTTAACCATCATAGCTACACAATGTCTGGCCTCTAACAGTATCTACAAAACAGATTAAGAGAACTTTGTAACTCTTATAGAGAGATTTAAACAAAAAGTGCTAGCTCTATTAGAGCTTAAGTCTATTCATAATAAGTTTTGGATATTTTAGTAATTTAATTGAAATTGAATTCTAATTTCTATTAAACTTTAATTATAATTGCAAATAATTATAATTAAATACCAATTATTCCTAAATAAGATCCATTATCTCATATTAATCCTTATTTATTAGACATCCCATATTTAATCATAAAGTTTCTCAATCTTTATATTCAAGTCAAACTTGATAAAATATATTTGCTTTCTTTAACTCATTTTTTATGTGAGATAATAATGGTAGATTGCATAATGTTTTACTGGGTAGTTTAGTATGTGTTTAGTTATTAAATTGAATGCTTAGTCTATATTGAGGTTAAGATTTTGTTATTTAGTTAAATATTTGTGTTTCGTGTGTTTTCAAGGTTAGAGCACGTGATTGAGCTTCAATCATATGTGTTTAAGGTGTTTTGATGTGTTTGCTAATGTTTCAGGGCAAATATCGAAGAAAAAAGGAGAATCAAAGGAAACCCGAGGCAAAACCCACGGCCACGATCTTGGCTAATATGTCACGATTATGACAGAAGCGAGTTGGAGCCGTAACAATAATGGTAGAAGGTTAAATAAGGTATCACAATTGTGGGTTGCGTGACAATAGATGCGGACAATCTTCTAGATTCAAGTTTTCAAGGAACTTTTAAAACTCGAAAAAACACTAGGGTTGCCTAAAATAGAAAAGAGTATATAAAGAAAAGAAAGGAACCCTAAAAGAAGCTCTCCATTTTGCAACTTTGGGAAAAGCTTCAAGAGGAGAGAAGAGAAAAAAGAAGAGAGGGGCTTTCGACACTGCTGCCATCTCGAGTCATCCGGTTCCTTTTCCAAGTGATGATTTCATTCATCTTATTATTTCATTACTGAATGTGTAAGATGGATTTGAATATGTTTATAGATTTGGATTCAATGATGATTTTCTAACATTCTTTAGGAATTTTGACTTGCTTTAATGTTATTCTAATCTTTTATGTGTTATTACAATTGGGTGTTGTGACTAATTTTGTAGCTCCACATTTTGGTAATAAATTGAGAGAGTGAATCGAATACGAAATGATTAGGTTGTTTAAGGAGAGTTAAAGAATTTAATAGATCATGTAATTAATAAAATCGGTAATTGTATAGAAAGATATCCCATTTAAGACTCGATTTTTTATTAGAAAGCTTAAGAACTAATTAAGGTTAGGGTTGATTGTAACTGAGAGATTACATGTTCGATATTAAACTTAAGTAAGTGTATTAATTATGATTTGTGATTATAACTTGAGATAGAGTAATCTAAAACTGACACCACAATAACACATAAATGGTTATATTAGTATTGATGATAGGAAAGTCCCACCTCTCATAATTTGGTAGATTCTCTTATGTGTTTTCCCATTGTCCATTTAGTGTTGCTCAAGTTGATTTCTTTTCGTGTTAATTTTACAAGTTAACTTTCTATCAATCATATTCTTGTGTTTACATTTATGTCTTTTTATTTTATGTTATTAATTTCCTAAACCTTACATAACGTAGAATTATATTAGTTCATAACTCCTTGTGCGATCGACACCTCATGTACTACTTTTCATAACCTATGCACTTGTAGTATTCTGAGGGTTTTAATTAGGTAAAACTTAGCACTCAATAAATTTTTGACGCCATTGTCGAGGAGTAGTAGGATTAGTTTAATTCGTTTAGTCTAAGGCATTTTTCCCACTCTTATGTTCGTGCACTTGCATGAACACAAGAGTTACTGGAAGTTTAAGTCAACTAGCTAAAATGTTAGAGCTTAACATCGCCCACTTAGAGCATGCAATCTGAAGAGTGAGATGTGAAGAAGAAAATATGGAAGCAACCATGGTCAAGGAGTTTAAGCAAGAATTCGATCAGGGAGGCAAGTAAGGAGTCCAATGACCATATATCGTAATGTTAGTCAAAATAAAATAACTAGACTACTACTATAGCAGTGGTGAGTGTAGGTCGATCATACAGAGAGTATGTGTAAAGTTTATGAAATGAAATTAATTAGTGTTTAGGAAAAAGGGGGGTTTGGATTTTGGAATAAGAAAATAAAATAAAGCTAAACTAATAAAAACAAATTAGAGAAAACATGCAAAAAAAGATAAAAGTGAGGAATTCGGTAAGAACCCAATTTTTTGGTTCAATCTCGGCCTACACCTTAATTAAGCATATTTCATTGATTTGTTGTTCTCAAACCTCTCCTAGCAACTATTAATTAACCTGAGTTTTTCCTTAGGTAATGTTTAATTAAGATACGATCATTAATAAACGTAACCATCGAACAACCTAGGATACAATCTCTAGATTTAATTGGGCAGTAGCATTACAAATTAGGAAACCGATTAATCAAGACAACATTCACATATGATGCATCATTTAACCTAGTTCATGTTATCCCTAATGATTACGAATCATTAGTCGTTACACATGAATTTCAACGTAATAATTACAGATTATATCGAAATTCTAGAAATGGGTTTGCAATTAAATGATTCAATGAATGCATTAAAATTATCTTTTCATAATACTTGATGGGTTTATACACAAATAGAAAAACAATAACAAAAATCCGATTATCCATACACAATACCCAAATCAATTAACATAGGATAACACAATCAACTTGTAATGAGAGAGAGAAACAACACAACAATTAAAAAATACTTAACGCAGGTGATCGGCATTGATGTCGCCTCCGAATCGGCATTGGAACGTCTAACCCTTCATGGGTCTCTCCTGAAAAAATACTTAAGCCCTATGTGCCTAGCCGAAACCCCTTTCGACTCTCTTCACTGCGCCTCCCTCTCTTTTGTTTCACACTACTCACTAACGCAGCTCTCTTCTCTATTTTATCCCTTTCACAGTTGTAGCTTGATGTGGCAATTTAAGATGTTGGGTTAAGCTACTATTCATACCTCCTTTAAATCTCACGGATCTATTGAATGCTACATTTAACGCAGTTGTCTACGTCAAATGTAGACGCTCTCTACATGATGCAGGATGTCTACGTAAAACGCAGACTACATTTTTCTCTAATATCTAGCTATTGCACTGCGTTTCATCTCCTGCCTTATCCTCCTGCACTACCGTTTTCTTAATCTTGTACTGTCATTTTTGTCTTTTTTTTTAGTTGTCCATCTTTATTCACTATTCTTTGCATTTTTCTTCTTTTAATTTTCTTCTTCTTACTTCACAAAGACAAGTAAAAATCATCTTCAGAAAATGGCCAAAATGTTGACCTTTTGACTCACTTTAATTTCTTAGCTTCCAAAATTTACCCAAAATCATATATGAATTAAAGTGAGTATCTTAAGCATTTTCGTATTATTAATTGCTAAGTGTAAATGACTAAATATAATTAAACACTTCAATTTCCCCCACACTTAGCTTTTGTTCATCCTCAAGCAAAACTTCCAAATTAAGCTCAAAGACCCAAAACATTTATTCAATTCTCGTATTTTCCATGTCTATATAATCATAACCAAAGATGAAAGACTTTCAAAAATCATAGCAGGAATTCAACATTCAATGCTTCTACTCATAATCAATCAATAAGCATCATCTTTGGAAACCGAGCAATCTAATGGTAGACTTGGCAAATGTGTTCAAGTAAAATATATCTATGGTTACACTCAAATACTAATCATGATCATTACAATGCACAACTTTGCATATCATTTCATTTCTCTACCATTAAAAGTCATATATATAATCATGAATCAAAGGATTTTTTAGTGTTGTAATATGGGCTAAGGTAAGGTGGGATGCCTTTTGGTTAACGTAGTTTGAATTCCATTAAGCTAGTGAAGCAAAATAACACTTAATGAAAAATCAAACACACAAGTCAGTATTTATCCACAACTGTGTACCGTCGGTTATGAATAATTCACCAATTATGTTTCACAATTCAATTCACCTCTCCTATCATAAACCATATGAACATAACACAATGAAATGCTCCATCCACCAATATATTATCCTCTTCATATTCCATATACTTTAACATCCAAGCAATACAACTTAAGAAGGAGACATTAATCAAAAATAACTTTGTAAACCATATACACTTCCTCTTTGATACACTTATTTAAACAAATACATTTTTCTTTTTCTTTCTTTATTTTTTCATTTTATTTTCTTTTTTATAAACAATAAAAGAAACTGCATTAACATGGGAATTTCAATGATAAGAAATAAAATAATACCCAAACATTACAACCAACCCTTATATATGTACACCACCACACTTAGAATTTTGTACATCTACAAACTCAACAATCACAAATGTTCCACTAGCTTTGTGACCTGGGTAGGACATTTGGTTAAGTTTAAAAGAATAAAATGTGGTTTATATAAGAAGAAAGGTATAAAGCTCAAAGAGGATTAACAAGGCAAAAACCATGTCAATAGGATAGGCTATTTGGATAATTAGTTTGAAGAGATAAAGAATGCCTAATCATTTCTATGTTAATGCATGTGATAAAAATATGGTCTCGAATAGAAATTCAAAGAAAAACCAAGATGTACATATTATGAAAATCACATAGGTCACACATTGTCAATAGACAATGAGACTAATAAGGATGTTTTAGTCTAATAAGGATCAAAATTTCACTGGTTTTCTCTATCACTAGTCACTACTCTTCTAAAGATAATGTACATCAACCAATCACAATAGAAAAAGTACATGCCAATGTTGCTATGAAATTCTCTAGTAAATTCATGCTCTACTCATGATTAAATAATAGAAAACAAGCAAATGTTTCTTTATTTGTTTTATTCTTTCTCTTATTTTGATTGAAAACTTAAAACAAGCAAAATAAACCAACAGAGAACACACATGCATAATATAACTAGTATGAAAAAGTAATAGAAAAGAAATTTATTTCCCTTAGGCTGCCTCTCAAGAAGCGTCTTTGTTTAGGGTCGATGGCTTGACTCCTTCTTCTCTTAACATGACGATTAAGGTATTACAGTTAGCCTCATTTTCACGCGAGGCAGTTCTGGATAGGGCCATAGTTAATCATCATCCTTATTCAGCATCTTCCCTATCCTCAGATTCTCAATCCCAACTAAGTTTATACTCTTTGGAAATATTTTGAACATCTCTTCACCTTTTTCTTCATCATTTAATTCCTCCAATTTGTTATGTAAAGGTAAAGAGTTAGTCTAAAAATAATCATGGACTCTATACTTACCTCTGAGCTAAAAGATGTGTTCATTTTCTCTTTGAGCTCTTTCTCAACTTCTTCAACACAAGCAATTCGTTGAGGATTCTCCTCAAAATTCTCAAGATCCTCGTCACTTTATAAATTTTCTTCATAAACATCCATTGGGTACACCTCGGGTTGATATGACTGCTCCTCTTCGCTTTACGATTTTAGATGATTGATATCTCCCCATTGAGGCAATGCAACTTGTTAGAATTGCAGAGCATCCTGCCAGATTTGCTATACGCCTTGCTGAAATAGTTGTTGCATATTCTATTGAAACTGCTACCTTTCCTGTTGAATTTGAAGATTGTTAGCATCTATAATATTAAGCATTTCTTCAAGAGATGTACCTAAGTTTTGACAAGAAGCTTCTGGTCCATACAAAAATTGTTATATTTCCTACAAACTATCATGGAAGTAATTATAATGATTATCCCATCCGTAACAAATTGATCAGTCCAAAACTTATTATAGGATTAAGAATATGAGTTATAAAAGAAATGACTTCCGTCTATATCGAAATTTTTCAAAACACAAAACAAAAAATGAAAATAACACAAAATAATTGAAAAGAAATCAATTATAAAAAAATATATACAAAACACTAATTAAATCTCAACTAAACTAAAACATCGCACTCCCAGGTAACGACACCAAAATTGACTGTGCATCGTAACGCTGGTCAAAATAAAATAACTAGACTACTACTATAGCAGTGGTGAGTCTAGTTCAATCCCACAAAGAGTGTGTAGAAAGTTTATCAAATGAAATTTATCAGTTTTTAGGAAAAAGGGGGTTTGGATTTTGGAGTACGAAAATAAAATTAAAGAAAACATGAAAAAAATGATAAAAATGGAAAATTCAGTAGGAACCTAATTCTTTGGTTCAATCTCGTCCTACACTCTAATTAAGCATATTTCATTGATTTGTTGTTTTTAAACCTCTCCTAGCAACTGTTAATCATGGGTTAATAATTAACCTAAAATTTCCCTTAGGTAGTGTTTAATCAAGATATGATTGTTAATTAAACCTAACTACTGAATAATCTAGGATACGATCTCTAGATTTAATTAGGCGTTAGTATTACAAATTCGAAAAAATGATTAATCAAGGCAACAACCACATACGATGCGTCATTTAACCTAGGTCATGTTATCCCTAATGATTACGAATCATTAGTCGCTACATATGAATTTCAACATAACAATTCTGGATTATATTGAAATTCTAGCAATGGGTTTGCAATTAAACAATTCAATGAATGCATTAAAATCACCTTTTAATAATACCCAATGGGTTCATACATAAATAATCGAACAATAACAAAAATTTGATTATCCATACACAATACCCAAATCAATTAACATAGGATAACACAATCAATTTCTAATTAGAGAAAGAAACAACAAATCAATAAAAACATACTTAACCTAGGTTGTAAGTGTTTCCCGACATGTGGTTTAGGTCTTTCTACAGTTTTCTCAATATGTAAGCTTTCCTAATGGGTCAAAGATTCCTTATGCTTACGATTGATCTAAGCAACTACAAGAGAACTTAACCTTTATATAGCTTGCATATCGACCTTCCCCATCATAAGGCCGATATGGGTCTGGTCTATAGTAATTGAGATCTATTTTTTACCCAAACTGTGATCCATTAATCTAAATCATTTGTTGGGCCACTTTATTATCTTTATCTATATCAAATTACGTAAATTAACCAATAATTTATTAAAAACCAAAAAATGCAATTAATAGTTGTCCAACTTTATGGGAAAGGACAAAATTGTAAAACATTCTTGTTGGCTCTGAAAATTTTATTTATTTATTAAGCATGATTTAAAATAATTTTGAGGTTTATATAGATTAATTATTTTGGAGTTAATTATTATGTTAATGTTAGTAGAATTTATGGCATGGGTTAATGGAATTAAAATGCTAAGGTAGTAAGAAGCATTGAAGGGTATTTTTGGAACATCACTTAAGGTTAAAAGAACATAAGCTTATAAGGAAGGGTAAAATGGACTTTTTGGGCTCATTAAGGGTAAAAAGGGGAAGAAGACGCTTGTTCTTACAATTCAAGAAGCAAAAACATGTATGAGAAAAGAGAGAAAGAGAGAGCATTGTGGGAGGAGAAGAAAAGATGAGAAAGCTAAACTAGGTTTCAATTTTTCTTAGTTTGAAACAGTGATTTTGAAGTTGTTTAAGAAGGGAAAAAGAAAGAGGAAGATTAGAGCTTCCATTTGAGCCAAGAGACTCATTAATTGGTGAAGATTCAAGGTAAGTTTATGTTTAAACTTTTGGATGTTTGGAAGGGTTTTGGTTTATAAAGCTTGAGAAATACATGGGTTTAAGTATTCTAGGATCAATTTTAATGTATATATTTCTTTGAATTCTCAATTGGACTTCCTATTGAATTGGGATTTTTTCTATTATTAAAGGAAATCAAGAAGAGAGGCATCTTTGAGCAATTATTAAGCAAGGAATTCAAGGTGGGTTGCATTTTTATAATTTAGTAATAAGCCATTAAAGTTCCTTTCAAGAAATGGAAATAAATAAATTTCAACTACTTTATTTCATGTGCATTTATTACTTTTTAAATGTTTTAAGAATGTGCTACATGTTTTTATATGAATTATGATATTGGTTTATGAAATGAATGATAGAAATGATTTTGAAAGAATAGTGATTTTTGAAATGATATTGTGGTTATGAAATCAAGTTTTGAAAATGTGCCATTTTGGGTAATATGTTTACAAAATGTGAAATGCATGGTTATATGGGTTTGTGATGGTCGCCTAAGTTAATTCAAGTGCACTTTGACAAAAGTTTTCTCCCACCTACCCACTAGTGGCATGGAGTTCTTTCACAGACTCCCTTAAGTTCATGACTACGCAAGACCGTTAAGTGGGATTGCGATAGTACACTCTATTCCTGGCTACACAGGACCACTATGTGGAAATGTGTAGTATGTTATATTTTAAGATCCACCCAAACCATTTTGTTGTGCTTATGTGTTGAAAAAATTGTTGAATGCGTGAATTATGTTGCTTATAAATGACTTGATAAATGAGAATTTGGAAAATATGTGCTTTATGATTTAATGTGAATTTTTACAATGGTAATAAATATTTCAATGGTTTTGCTTTTTACCAATTATAAAATTGTTGCCTATGAGCTTTAAGCTCCACCCCCTCCCCCCAGTTCTGTCCCATCTTCAGGTGATGAGCACGAGATCGAGTGATCGAGCATAAAGACATTACTCTGGATTATGTTTGTTTTGTATTTTAAGTTAGTTATTATAAAACAAGGCTTTAGATGCATTTTGAGCAATTCTACTTTATGTAAATTATGTATTTTTGGACTATGATGTATTTGACTTGAAATGCCCATTAAATCATTGTAAAACTCTTATCTTTGGATGACAACGAAATATGATTGTGTTTTTGCTCATGACGCTCAAAGTTGTACATTTTATTTTCAAGCATTCACAAGGGAAAAATTTGTGTTCTGACTTCTTAGAAAAACTGTATCGATCTAGGTAGAATTAGATAAAGTTGTCATCATGACAATTGTCTCTTATCTTTTTAGCTTTCCAATGATATAAATCGTGAATTTTTTGAACACAAAGTTAAGAGATATGATCACTATAAGTGGTGACACAGCACATGATGAATATAGAATAGGTATAGTGAAAGGTGAGAATTATTTTTGTGTGATGAATCAATTGAGTTGAGATTGGGGAGTTTAATGCAATAAATTTGGTAATTGAATATTTAAGGAGTGATATTGCATTATAAGAAGTAAATTTGGGAAGATTATGAGTGAACATGATGTTAGAATGGATGTAGGAACTATTAGAAAGGCTTTGGAGGGGTCACATATGTCCGTTAGACGGACTTTAAGTCTATTAAATGGACCTTCTCAGGTCTAAAGATTCCCCTAATCTAGTCCATGTTTGTTAAATTGACATTAGGTCCATTAAATGGACCTTCACGGGTTTGGAAGACACCCCAGACCCCGTGTATGTCTGTTAGGTAAAGGTGTATGTCTGTTTAACAAACATACACTGTACACTTTCGTAAATTCACGATTTTGACTCTTTAGATGGAAAAATCTCTATTCTTGTCTTTACAAAAGTGTAGATCTCGAAGTCCTCTTTGAAACCATCTTAGAACAAACTCAATCTGATAACTTAGCGAAAGTTGTGCCAATTGTCCCAAGATAGGCACAATATGATTAAGGTCATAAACATATATGATTCTTTTATCCATACCTTCATCATCTGACCTCTAAATGAAGTGATTCTTAAACCAATAGATTCCTAAAACATTTTTCTATCTCTCCATAAAAATTGATATCCTTTGGTTTTGATTTGAAAAATATTGATGGAAAGAAAGTGAGGGAATCAATTGGAGGAGCATGACTTGGTTATAAGCATACTTTGGTTTTTAAGCATATCTTGATCTATATTGATCGAATAGGAAACCTTTGGGATGTTATAAGAATGAATATGAACTGATGATGGATAATGAGTTCATGTAAATAACCTTACATGAAAATATGCACGCTCCCATCTTATGACTTCCAGAAACGGGGTGCAACATCTTATGGTATAAAAGCGACTAGGTATAGGCCCAAGTTGGGGGCTAGGTTTAGAAGTATCCTAGGCATGAAATTAGTTGTTTAAAACACGAAGTGAACATGCATTGTTTTAAATGAACAACTTGTATTGATTTGAATTGTCTCACATTATTTAAAATTGTTTTTTAAACATGAACTAAAGGTTTTTTAATGTTTTAAAATGAAGGAGTGAATATGCCGCCTCCAAAAAGAACTCAAAGAACTCTGACTCGATCTGGCTCTCACCGAGGAAGCACAAATGAATCGTATGTCCCGTAGGATGCAGGGACACACTCTGCTCCTAATTCTGAGGCATCTAGTGTACAGCATGAAATGCCATCGCCTCCTCCTTTTACGCCTACCATGGATCCGCAGTTCTTTCAAGCCTTTTCTCAGGCTTTCACATATGCCATAAGCCAAAGGTCACAAGTCCCAATGTAAGCTCCAGTGGAGAAGACTGGATAGTATGATAAGCTTCATAAGTATGGGCCTGTGGATTTCATTGGGACTACAAATCCTGAAGAGGTTGAAGCATGGCTGAAGAGGACAGAAAGAGTCCTGGTGCAGATGAAGTGCTTTGATGAAGAGAAACTAGATTATGCAGTGAGTTTATTTCAAGGGGATACACTTCATTAGTGAGAATCAATTCCCCACAATCAGGTTATGCCTCTATTGTTTTCATGAAGAGGTTTTGTGAAAGTATTCAGGAAGAAATACCTCTCCAAGGTTTATGTACAAGAGAAGGCCAGGGAGTTTCTGAATCTCGCACAGAGGGACATGAGTGTAAATGAGTATGAGCTAAAGTTCACTCAGCTTTCTCGATATATGGACAACATTATGGCAAATGAGGAGGACCAATGTCGTAATTTTGAGGGAGAACTTCATTTAGGGATCAAGGAGAAGGTGTTGATCCATAACTTCAGTGACTAGTAGTTGGTAGATGCGGCACTTCAAGCTGAGAAACTAGAGAATATCAAATATGAAGTGAATAGGAAGAGGAAGAACAGGAAGCATTCTTCCAAGAAGGGGATGAGTGCTCCAATGCATGAGAGGGGTGTGAAGAGCTTCCACACATAGAGTGAAGTGGAAAGTAGTTTCCCTACTAAGAGCAAGCAAGTAAGGGAAGTTTTAGTACAAGCCTCAACTGCAGAGGGCAATAAAAAATGGAGAGGAGCTAAAACATGAACCCCTAATGTGAGCACTGCGGGAAGCTTCACAGGGGTGAGTGCTTCAAGTTACTTGGAGCATGTTTTTGATATGGAGAGAAGGAACTTAAGATCAGGGACTGTCCCTAAGTAACAAAGCAGGATGGGTCGTAGTTACGAGCCCCAAGGAGAGCTGAAATAGTGGGAACCAAGCCAAACACTGAGGTGGGTAGTTCTGAAGTTGCAGGGAAGGCCAAGGGGTCAGGCATAGGGAAGGGTGTTTGCCATAACTAGAGAGAAAGCTGTAGCCACACCTGCAGTTGCCACGGGTATGGCTCAGTTATTTAATTCTGAATTATAAGTCTTAATTAATTTTGGCTTCACGCATTCATTTATTTCTGCAAGCATGATTTTACATGATGTGAATTTTGTACCATTGGATAGTCCCTTGATTGTTAGTACTCCTTTAGGGAGGAAGGTGATAATAAGTCAAGTTTATAGAGATTGTGAACTAGTTATTAAAGGTGTTAGACTGTTAGTAGACTTATTGCCCCTAGAGCTAAAAGGTCTAGATTTTATACTGGGTATGGATGCCATGGAGAAATATTATGCAAAGTTAGAATGTAGTCTCAAAGAGGTAGAATTTGAATTTGGCAATGGAGAGAAGGCGACTTTTAGAGGAGACAGAAGAATGTCGTCACCTAGAATGATTTTAGCTTTGTTAGCTGACAGGATGATAAAAAAGGGGTGTGAAGCCTTCTTAGCACACGTTATGGATACCGATGTGAATGAAAGGAAGTTAGAAGATTTTCTCATTGTGAGGGAGATTCCTGACGTGTTCCCAAAAGATTTACTTGGTTTGCCACCGGTGAGGGAAATTGAGTTTGCCATCGACTTAACTCTCGGTACCGCACCCATTTCCATACCACCGTATAGAATGGCTCTAGCTGAACTGAAGGAGCTCAAGGAACAGTTGGAAGAATTGTTAGAGAAGAGGTACATAAGGCCAAGTTCGTCGCTATAGGGAGCACCTATTCTACTTGTTAAAAAGCAAGATGGAACATGGCGTATTTGCATTAACTACCTGAGACTCAACAAGGCAATCATTAAGAACAAGTATCCTCTACCACGAATAGATGATCTGTTTGACCAGCTACAGGGAGCAAAGGTATTTTCAAATATTAATCTCAAGTTAGGTTAACATAAGCTCAGAATCAGGGAGTCTGATGTAAACAAGATAGCCTTCAAGACATGTTACAGACATTATGAGTTTTTAGTCATGCCATTCAGACTGATAAATGCTTCGGCTGCATTTATGGATCTTATGAATAGGTTCTTCAGGGAGTATCTGTATTAGTTGGTCATCGTACTTATAGATGACATTCTGGTTTATTCTAAGAGCGAACAGGAATATGCGAAACATCTCAGGATAGTGTTGCAAACATTGAAGGAGAAGGAGCTTTATGCCAAATTCAGCAAACATGAATTTTGGCTTTATGAGGTGATCTTTCTTGGACATGTGATTTCAAAGGATGGGGTACATATTGATCAGGGAAAATTAAAGTAGTGGTGAATTGGCATGTACCAAAGATAGTGGTAGAAGTAAGGAGTTTTCTGAGTCTACCAGGATATTATAGGAGATTTGTGGAAGTATTGTCTTTGATAGCTGCTCCACTAATAAGGTTATTGAGGAAGAATTAGAAGTTTATCTGGAGTGATGAATGTCAGAAAAGCTTTGAGGAGCTTAAGCACAGATTGAAAAGTGATTCAATTCTGACTTTGCCTATGGGAGATGAGGGTTATACATTTTACAGTGATGCTTCAAGGAAAGGTTTAAGTTGTGTGTTGATGCATGGAGACAAAGTAATAGCTTAGGCCTCATGATAATTGAAGTTGTATAAGTTGAATTATCCAACCCATAATTTGGAATTGGCAGCAGTGATTTTTTCCCTGAAGATTTGGAGACATTATTTGTATAGGGTTCAGACGAGGATTTTTACAGATCAAAAAAGTCTCAAGTATTTATTGAGTTAGAAAAAGCTGAATTTAAGACAGAGAAGGTGGTTAGAGTTGCTCAAGGATTATGACCTGTTGATGGAATACCACCAAGGAAAGGCAAATGTAGTGATGGATGCATTGAGTAGGAAATCCTCCATAGCCTATGTTCAGACAGTTTATTTATCGTTGTTGATAGAGATGGCTAAGCTAAAAATATGCTTGACAGAGAAGGAACTTGATTGCATTATTGCAAATTTTAGAGTAAGACCGATACTCAGGGAGAAAGATAAGGATTTGTAAGCATAAAGTGCAAAATTGAACAAGCTCCGAGAAGAAATTCATAACGGTAAGAAATCTGAAGTGGTAATGAAGGATGATGGACTTATGGTTGTAGGAAACAGACTCTGCATTCCGAATGTCCAGGGGGTAAAGAATGAGATACTTAACGAGGCACACAATGCCCCTTATACCATGTACCCAGGTAGCACTGGAATGTACAGAGATTTGAAAGAGCATTTCTAGTCAAAAGGCATGAAGAAGGACGTGGCAGAATATGCTAGTAAGTGTCTAGTGTGTTAGTAAGTCAAGGCTGAACACCAGGTACCTCTGAGCAAGTTAAGGTCATTATCCATTCCTACGTGGAAACGACAAAGGGTGATTATGGATTTTCTGACGGGTTTGCCTAAAACCAGTAGGAAGCAAGATGCCATATGGGTTATTATTGATCGTTTAATAAAGTCAAACAATTTTTTAGAAATTAAACAGACTGATTCTTTGCATGTGCTAGCAAAGAAGTATATTGATGAAATAGTAAGACTGCATGGGATTCCCGACTTCATAGTTTCTGACAGATATCCTCGGTTTATTTCGACATTCTGAGGAAGCTTACAAGAGGCATGACGAACCAAGTTAAATTTTAGCTCAGCTTTTCATCCTCAAACAAATGGTCAATCTGAGAGGACTATTCGAACCCTTGAGGGAATGCTCAAAGCATGTGTGATGAATTTCAAAGGAGCTTGGGATGAGCCTTTTCCATTGGTCGAATTTGCTTTTAATAATTCGTACCATTCAAGCATTCAAATGGCTCCTTAAGAAGCATTGTATGGGAGGAGATGTAGAACTTCTCTGTGCTGGGATGAAGAAGGAGAAAGGAAACTGGTAGGACCAGAGTTAGTTCAAATAACAGTTGACAAGGTCAATTTAGCTAAGCAATGACTTAAAGAAGCTCAAGATAGAATTAAGAGCTATACTAATGCACACCGGAAGGAAATGGAGTATGAAGTGGGTGAAAAAGTTTTCCTTGGAAAGGAGTTATGAGGTTTGGCAAGCAGGGTAAGCTAAGTCCAAGATATGTGGGTCTTTATGAGATTTTTGAGAAGATTGGACCGTTAGTCTATAGGTTGACACTACCACCGTAATTATCACAAATATATGATGTCTTTCATGTTTCCATGTTGAGTAGGTATAGATTGAATCCCTCTCATATCATTCAGACCACTGAGGTTTAATTAAGAGATGATTTGACTTATAAAGAGACTCTAGTGGAGATCTTGGACACCAAGGAGAAGGTCCTCAGAAATAACAAAGGCCAGCTAGTCAAAGCTCTGTGGATTATGTAGAAGAGGCTACATGGCAACCTTTGGAAGCAATGAAGGAGAAGTATGCACACCTCTTTCATGACTCAGGTAAGAATTTCGAGGACAATATTCTTTTAAAGGGAGGAGAAATGTTGACTCCGAAAATTTTATTTATTTTATTTATTAAGCATGATTTAAAATAATTTTAAAGTTTTGATAGATTAATTATTTTGGAGTTAATTATTATGTTAAAGTTAGTAGAATTTATGTCATGGATTAATGAAATTAAAATGATAAGTTAGCAAGAAGGATTGAAGGGTATTTTTGGAACATCACTTAAGGTTAAAAAAGCATAAGCTTATAAAGAAGGATGAAATGGGCTTTTTGGGCTCATTAAGGTAAAAAAGGGAAAAAGAGGCTTGGTCTTGGAATTGAAGAAGAAAAAATGTGTATGAGAAAAGAGATGAAGAGAGAGTGTCGTAGGAGGAGAAGAAAAGAAGAGAAAGTTAAACTAGGTTTCAAATTTTCTTAGTTTCTCAAAAAGGGAAAAAGAAAGACGAAGATTAAAGCTTCCATTTGAGCCAACAAACTCATTAATTGGTGAAGATTAAAGGTGAGTTTATGTTTAAACTTTTGGATTTTTCGAAGGGTTTTAGTTTATGAAGCTTAAGAAATGCATGGGTTTAAGTATTCTAGGATCAATTTTAGTGTATATATTTCTTTGAGTTCTCAATTGGACTTACTGTTAAATTGGGATTTTTGCCAATATTGAAGGAAATCAAGAGAAGAGGTAAGAGGAGAAAGAAGAGAGGCATCTTTGAGAAGTTTTTAAGCAAGGAATTCAAGGTGGGTTACATTTTCATATTTCAATAATAAGCCATTAAAGTTCCTTTTAAGAAATGGAAATAAATGATTTTCAACTACTTTATTTAATGTGCATTTATTGCTTTTTAAATGCTTTAAGAATGTTCTACATGTTTTTATATGAATTGTGATATTGGTTTATGAAATGAATGATGGAAACGATTTTGAAAGAATAGTGATTTTTGAAACAATATTATGGTTATGAAATCAAGTTTTAGAAATGTGCCATTTTGGGCAATATGTTTACAAGATGTGAAATGCATGATTATGTGAGTTTGTGGTGGTCCCCTAAGTTAAGTGTACTTTGACAAAAGGCTTCTCTCACCTACCTGCTAGTGACATGGAGCTCCTTCACGGACTCCCCTAAGTTCACGACTACGCAAGACCATTAAATGGGATTACAATAGTAAGTTCCATTTTGGATCCACCCAAACCATTTTGTTGTGGTTATGTGTTGACAAATTTATTGAATGCATGAATTATGTTGCTTATGAATGGCTTGTAAAAATGAGAATTTGGAAAATATGTGCTTTATGATTCAATGTGAATTTTTACAATGGAAATGATTATTTCAATGGTTTTGGTTGTTACCGATTATAAAATTGTTACCCACAAGCTTTAAGCTTACCCCTACTCTCTTTCCCCTATTCAGGTGATGAGTAAGAGATCGAGTGAAAGAGAGTCAAGGCATCACTCCGAATTTGCATGTTTTGGAGAAATTTATGTAAAACAAGGTCGTGGTCGCATTTTGAGCAATTATCGTTCAAGTATTATTTGTATTGGGGATTTTGTGAAATGATGTATTGTGGTTTGAAATGCCATTAAAACTTTGTAAACCCTTATCTTATGATGTTAATGAAATATGAATTGTGTATGGATGATGTTGAGTTGAAATTAGGTATACTTGAAGAAGTTATCAACTTGAGATGATGAATTTTGAACATGAGTTATTGTTATGTATAAGTGAGATATTATGGAAAAGGAAGATTGGATTTTCGTGAATAATAAGTCAAATGAGCAGAGATTAGAGAGTTTAATGAAATATTGGTGGTTCAATGGTTATGCTCATGACTTTCTAAGTTGAACATTGCATTTTCAAGTTTTTCATAAGGATAAAAAGTGTATTCTGACTTCTGGGCAAAAACTGTATTGATCTAGGATGAATTAGACAAAGTTTTCTTCTTAGAAGTTGTAGATTATCTTTCTAGCTTTCCAACAATATAAATTATGAAATTTTTATATATCGGAGTTGGGAGATACGTTCACTATAAGTTAGTAATGTTCCATAGGATGTATATGGGACAAATATAGTAAATGATGAGAATTTTTTGTATGTGATGAATTATTGAGTTGAGATTTGAGAGTTTAATGCATTCAATTTGGTAATTGTTAGAAGAAGTGAATTTGGGAAGATTATGAGTGAAAGTGATGTTAGAATGGATGTAGGAACCATTGGAGATGCTTTTGAAGGAGTTTTGTATCACCAATGTCCGTTAGATAGACTTTAGGTCCATTAAATGGACCTTCTTGACTGTAAAAATTACCCCAGCCTAGTCCATGTCCATTAAACGGACCTTTAGGTAGGGGTGTATATCCGTTTAATGAACATAAACTGTAAACTTTCGAAAATTTGTAATTTTGACCTCTAGATGGAAAAATCTCTCTTAGGGTCTACATGAAATTGATGATCTCGAAGTCTTCTTCGAAACCGTTTTAAAATAACCTTAATCTGATATCTCTAGTGAAAGTTATGCTAATTATCCCAAGATAGGTACAATATAATTGCGAGGACATATTTATGTTTGATCCTTTTGGCCATAACTTTATCATCCAAACTCTAAATGAAGTGATTCTTAAACCAATAGATTCCTAACACATTTTTCTACCTCTCAATAAAAATTGGTATCCATTAGTGTTGATTTGAAAAAGATTGATGGAGAGAAAGTGAGAGAATCGATTGGAAGAGCATGAATTGGTTGTTTTTACTGAACATACTTCAGTATTTAAATCATATCTTGATCTATAAAGCTCCGAATGAGATGATTATTGTTTCAAAATAAACTAGAGACATAAAGATTAAATTATTCTGAAGAAGTCAAGTTATGATTCTGCTTTCTGACGGGTATGGGCTTTCCCCCTTGTGGGATGCATTTCTGGATGTCAAGATTGCATGGCAATAACCATATAGGATAATACGCTCACGTCTTATAATGTTCCAAATAGTTAGGCTCCAGAAACGAGGTCCAACAACTCATGTTGCACCACGTGTTCTCTATGTAACATTAAGCAAGAAACATGTGAGTACCTATTCTTTAATAGCCAATTCAAAGCTTAAATATAGACAAAAATGTAACATCTTTGCAATAAGACATTTTTGCCTAATTAATGGAATGATATAGTATTCTAGGAACCTCTATTAAAATATAACTTTTAGGGTGATATTAAAATATTTAAACTAGTTTCTAGTAGCATTATTTACTCGATTTGATTAAATAAAAAAATAAGAATGTTTAGAGGGGAGTCAATGGTTATCATTAATATAAGATGGAACCTTTTTCTTAGAATTAAAGAGCTAGCATCAACCAGAGAATTAGCAATTTCCTTGACCCGTAATATCGCTAAGAGATTAATCTTTTATGACACTCTTCTATAACATCTACCTCAAGCATATCCCCTTTAATTCCCAACTTATGCCTTATTTTCAAAACTTTGAATAAGCTGGGAGATCTGCTAGTTAACAATAGAACAACATAGTAAAACCAAGTTGTTCACAATAGTTGGGGTTCTATAAATAGAGTAAATATGAGAGAAGCATCAACTTAGTCCTAGTTATTAAACGATTAAAAACTCATATTCATCAGGATGTAAGGATTATTTCCTAATGGAGATTTCTCTCCTTATTTTCCATGCTTATCGTCTCATTTACCTTCCAAAAAGAAAAAGATTATATCAAATCTTTTGGATATCTAATAACTATTATTAGCAAATTTAATTATAAACTTATATGCCCCAGATAAGCACAATATCCCTAAAATCATTAACTTTGATTCTTTAAGAGTCTTATCTTTTAATGTCTTATATGGAATCTTACTAATTGATTTAGATAGAACTATTAAAGAAAAGTTATATCAACTATAGCCATAGAAGAAACAAATATTGAATTGTCACAACATCTCATATTATACATTCTTCATTGCACAAATTTTATACCATTATAGAAGTTGTTTAAGAAGATTTTCACAAGAATCCCCTTACTTACAAATAACTATAAAATTTTAATGTAAAACTTATGAAATTGATCTTATTGACTTGTTTTAGCATTCTCAATGCCTAATTTTTATTTATATTTGAATATTTTAAATTTAATGAAATTTAAATCAGTATTTCATTTAATATAAATGACAACGTTATATAAATTGATAAGTAAATTTAATGAAATACAAGAATCCATCCTCTTATAATTTTTTATTACATACTATGCATCATGTTTATAAAAATTAATAAGTCAATACCATAATTGTCTTTGTACTAAAGGTTAATTTGGTCATCTTTCAACCTAACAAGTTCTACAGGGAAATATGGGCAGAAAGGAACATACATAGATTTCAAAATATTAGTAGAAATTCACATCAGGTAAGAGAGTACAGTTTTGCTAAAGTTAAAGAATAGGTAATCTCCTCTAGCTCTATCAACGAATGCTCATCCCAACTTTTTAATGTATAGAAAATGTGGCGAAACATGCAGAGAAACAGAGAAACATGCATACCGAAAATAGCAGGCAATTCGAAGCTAATATTTATTGATAATATGAAAGGCACTAGAAGAGGGGCTTATTATTCAGTTGACGAAAAGGAGATGCCATCAGGGCTTGAAAATGGTGTTTGGGAAGCTCAACTAATGTCCTGGTTCATAAAGAGACAAGAAGGGAAGCTATAATCAACTTGCATCTGTCAGATTAAGGGTGATATATAAAGAAGAGAAAAATGGGTTTATAGATGATCTGTCTTACCTTTTGATCGCTAAAGGATAGGCTGGAGCGTTCATGCTGCAATGGCTAGGAAAAAACCTAATTATTTGGTCATTTGTCTCTAAGCTCATTCACGGCACCTCAAGAGGGTGGAGATCATAGATACTCCAATCCTAATCTGGAAAAGTTCGAGGGAAGATTGTAGGGATTGGGTTTTTTCCCAATTTGGTCTAATGAGGGTTTTAATCTGTACTTGGAATGTTGTCGTTTTAGGGAACCTGTTATTTGGGTGTAACGTTGTTATTTTGGTTGATGGGTGAGTCTTTTGTCTTCCTAAATTCTATATTCCTCTTCTATCTTTAATCAATATTTTTTAATTTCTCAAAAAAAGTTCTACAAGTTTCATATCATTCATAATCAAAATGGTGTGTGTGATTATCATTTTGTCAATTTAACTAATATAGTATAAAATGATAGTCTCAGTTATCTAACTTTGTATTCTTGACACTTATGTTAAGAATAAGTCACTCTTGATCTAACACATACAAATTATATACATACATACATATAGATAGATAGATAGATAGATCCACTACTTTTATTCAAAATTCTATTTCTTATCATGTCATGGATATTGTGGTAATATTGGATACAAATTCAATATCATATACTTAAAGGAATGAATAAGAAATATATATGATCTCTATCTTTTCTAGTATTATCAAGAAAAATTATATAATTATCTTCTTTTAAGAGTAACTTTTTCAATATCTTAGCAAAAGCCTTCAATTTTAGTTGTTATTTATTTTATTAGTAGGTCAAACTGAGAGAAATAATTCTCTCAGGATATTATACCTTTTAGCTATCTTTATCTGACCATTTGCATTATAGTATTATATCTTGACATCTATCTTACATGTTGCCTTGAAATATTTTAAGACATTAGTTAATTTTAAATTTCATTATATCTTGTCACCTATATGATGTTGACATATCTCGCAAACTTTGATATGAAAATCTTCATTAGATATTATAGCAGGATTGTATAATGGAAATGTAACTTTTCTTTCAATATTTGAGAAATCTTTTCAAACTTAACCTATGTCCCAAAAATTTGGTTCACTAATACTTAGTATCAAGTATACTAACTAAGGATAATTTACTACTCAATATAATATAAATGTTGATTATAATTCACAACAACTAAACAAAAATAGGAAGCTAATCATGTATTTATTTACTTTCAATATTTATTTAAAATAATTACTCTCACTGTTATTTAAAATTCATTATAATCTCTCTAATAGGTTAGGATCTTGTTTAATTTTATTTTGTCTTCAATTTGCTCCAAAAAAAACTAAACTTCAATATTGAATCTTCTTTATAAATGAATTGTTTATATGTAAGACTTCCTTGATCAGTGGCTTATCAATTGACATGGCTATTATAGTTGGAGTTAATGGGCTTAAGTGATCACTTCATCAAAGGTATAGATAGGTTCCTTAGATTTATTAGTTCTAATCTCAAAAAACTCACTTATCTCAAAGATGTTTTTGTTACTTTCCAACTCTTTTATTCCTGCTTTAGATATGGCTTCCACCAATAGGAAATATTGATTAAATCTGGTAATTCTTCCAAGTGAGATTCACAATTATTTTTCTAACTAACTTTAATATTTTATATATCCTAATCTCTTAATTGCGACTGTTGTCTTGTTCATATAAATTGATTTTCTGAAAAAACTGGTTAGATAACTTAAATCTTCTATACACTAATACTCTAAAAGTATAACATTAAAATTGAGATACAATAGAACTACTCATTGTTCCGGCTTTATCTGGCTCAATCTAATTTGTTGTTTCTTTTTTAAAAAGGATTTTGACCTAGATTTGAAGGTCCAACCTCAAAGAGTTGTTGGTTTATGCCTTATAGCCAATCACTTTGGTTTTAGTTTAGTGACAAACTATTTAAAAGGCATTCTTTATCTTGTACATGTTTAAATGTATATGATAAAGTCCATGGGATAATTATACATTGCAAA
>JANSVA010000008.1:43477133-43496483 GCA_025504915.1 Erythroxylum reticulatum | reverse complement strand
TACAAACCAACCACTATCTATGGTAATGGTAATCATTCCTTCCTCTTAACCAACCATCATAATTATAATGATAATATCTATTCTCATTCCTTACTATATTCATTCTCATTCTTATTACCATTCTCCTGTACAAACTAATCACCCTCTTAGAGTGGTTGGTACGAAGTTATTACTTTGAAGTTAGACTTTGATGATTGTCGGGTGACCTAGCGCAAATTAAGAAGGCGGAGGCAGATAGCTTCAACTTCTTCTTTAATTAAGATTTGACTTTTTCAATTTATTCTTCAAACTTTTATTATTTACAAATTTTATTTAGTAATTTACGACCAATACTTTAATTTGGTATGATACTATGACATTCAATATCATCCAATGCAATGAGAAATAAAAAAACTGTAAATGTCATGAAAAAAAAGCTCTTGGACCGTCAACAACACTGATAAGTAATCCTTGGTTATGGTTTAGAATTACCGGGGTTATACTTTTGTTAAGAGTTTAAAAAAAAAGGGTTAGAAAATCGAAAAGAAAAAAAATGGTCCACCACGTTGAGTGGCAGGGTTTTGTTTTGTCACCCCCATTTATGATTGAATTGCTGTTAATGGTAGGCGTAGAAATTTGGAGTCAATCTTAACCACTTTATAGTCGCGGATTCCCTACCGACAAGATGAGCTAGGTTTAGTGCAAATAAATATTATTAAAATATAGATAGGCGTCGTCACTCTCATTTTCGATATTTGTGACCAATCTTCACCACAAAAAGTGGCTAGTTAAGTAGAACTAAAAGCAATATAATTTTCAGGTGATGGTGACAGTGATTATTTTCTTATTATAGTTTATTGAATTAATTCAATGTCCCACGTGAATCACAACCAAACAAAAACTTCAAATCCGTTAAGTGAAGTCAGAAGAAAGTTTACGTATTTGTTTGGATGATAACGTAGAAATTGTTGCAGAAATTTTAAATAATAGTATCTGTGTCATCTTTTCAATGATAACATTGTCTTTTGATAAAAGTGAGTAAGAATAGAGCCTCACAATTATAAAAACATTAGCAAATGAGCCTGTTCATTTGTCTTCAACTTTATCTATATCTAATCTATCTTCTAGTATTAAGTGTGTTTTGTCTAATCGTGTTAAAAATCTAGTTGAAATTATTTATACTCTTGTAGAAAATTGTGTTTGTGATTCTTCTTTATCTTTGTGATAGTATCTATTTTCGTGACCGTTTTTGGACAAAAAATATCTATACTATTTTATCTGCATCTAGACTAAAAGTTAAAGAAATAATCCAGAGTTCTAAATTGGAACAGTACGGTCTTAAATCTAATATACCATAACAATACATAAAGCTTGAGATACCAAAGGAGCTTATATCTCTCTGGAGAGAACACAACCATACACATCTGCATGTAGGAGCTATACGCCTTGTTCTCACACTTTATGAAAGAAAGGGAATACATTCTATAGCTAAAATATCTCTTTTAAACCTACCTATATAACATACCAAAATGTTTTGATTGGTACCTTGCTATCTACTCTTAACAATAGAAGTGTTATTTTGACAATAGCACCTGATTTCAACATCAGGTTGGATGATTCCACTTTGTCTGAACGATTACAAGTTTAGATTCAGATCACTACAGCAGATTAAGATCTTACAGCCATCATGACTACTTTATATCACCAGATAATCTATCGTCTGCAGAATCATGCTTTGAACCCCAACTTTCCAAATTTTACTTCGGATGCTCTTTATATAGTTGTTGATCATTCCAATGATCAGACTACTATTATCCAGATCTCGAAGCAATTACCAGTTGTGGAGCTTGAAAAATTGATGCTTACTAAATAGATCACCAATTACCTTAAGGTGTTTCATTCGTCTCATCAACACTCTTTTTATACAACCGCTCTAATTTTAAAGACATTAAAAGATGGAACAGTGAAGTTCATCTATGCAAAGCCTAACAAAGCTCTATCTGGACCTTCTATATCTAGTGCTATATTTCTGATTCAACACGTATTTTCTCAAACGGAAGGTAAATCGGACCCTCCTATCTATTATTTTAAATCTAATAGAGATCTAGTCTATGTAAGCCATCATTTTGAACACTTTGTATGAGATGTTGACCCATCTATGTGTGAACTTGACTATGAAGTCTGTCTTAACCCTACGTCAGACAGTGATGAATGATGATGAGCGATATGTCAGGCGAAGAAGGAGGAAGAAAAAGTCTAAACCTCGTTTTATGCCTTCCCTATAGTATCGTCCACACGAGGATAATTCAGATCCAGATGATTCCAGCAAATCTAGCAGTCTACCCACAGACAGATTCAAACCTAGATCTCTTCGTGAGATGCTAAAATCTTCTTCCTATCAGCCTAAGCCAACAATTCATGTCATTATTCCTACTTATATATCTTGTATGATGGTTAAGTCATACGAAGAAGAGTTTCCTTCTCTACATAGGAGTACAAATGAAACAACTAGGGTTATCTCTGACCCTTATATTCGAGCTATAAGGATCACTTCACAAGGAACACTTGTCTCAAATCCTTCTGATGAAGCTCTTAACTGGTAGACTTCAAATGCAGTAGCACAGAAAAATTCCTTGGAAGAAATGATTCTAAGTTAGATGGAATCAATCAACAGACTCATGCTACTCAATGTAAATATGACGCTGTCTATAAACAGATCCAACAACTGTATCACTTATACAAAACTCAGATCCAGCAACTTGACACTGATCTTCAACATTATATTTCTACGCAGTATTTTAGACCTGACTTTGAGATCAAAACTAAAGAACTCATGAAGATACAATGAATTGTGCAACACATAGAAGCCGATATGTAATCTACACAATCTAAGACTGTATATGGCTCATCCTCTACAATATTTCCAAATATATAGCCAATATATACTCCTCCTCTATATCAGACATATCCAGATGAAGCTAACTATTCAAAGGTCTTCATGTTTAACTATCCTTTGATCAGATAACATATCCATCATCAGGTAACTCAAGCTAAAACAAAAAAGCTCAAATCAAAGCCAAAGCCTGAACAAGTTTCTAAGCCATCACCTTTATATACTAAACTTGAACCATTTAACCAGTAGAGTAAATCGTTACAGATTCATACACCTCCCACTTCTTCACCGAACTCTCAACCTTTCACCTCTATTGGAAAGGATAAAGCATCTCTAACAGAGTTCATAGCAACTTTTGCACCTCCACCTGCTGCAGAAAATTTCTCTGCTCAATCAGATAATTCAGAAGCTTGTTCTAAAGACTCTGTCCCAACGTCTGAAATCTCTACAATAATTTTTGAGTCATCATCTGAACAGATCTCTAAATCGTCTTTTGATTCCTCAGCACAACTAGTTGATCTATCAGACTTAGCATAAGTTCAAAGTGAAGCAGAATTCATAGGTACTGAACCTTTCAGACTTGCACCAGCACCACAAGCAACACTAGCTCAATTGGCTACATAGACTAAGCTTACTTCAAGACCCTGGTTTGCTTTTGACAATCTTTCCCTAAAGAAATGGAGATGTCGCTTGCATGAATTTGGTGTATAGATAGATCTTCAAATGAATCGACCAAATAATCCTTTACATGATATTTAGTTTGAGTTCACTTCTCGTTTCACTGGTACTTTGTGAGAATGGTGGCAAAGTATTGACGACTATCGAAGACTTAAGTATATCCAAGTCACTACAGCCTGAGCTCTTCTTGGAATAATTCATAAAGAATTTATTAATGACTTTCAACTTATAGATAAGTAGACCGTCAGGAGTATTTTGCAATGAAATGTTGTTCACTGGACAAACGTGATTTACAGAAGCATTTTCAACGTATGACGGAAAGGTGTTATCGTTTGAATGGATGAGATGATGTTAATCTTCGATCTACTTTTATCTCATTCCTTCCAGATCAACTTCAACCAAAGCTGTAATGGACCATTATTTCTTTACAAAGGGATATTGCTAATATATCTCTTGGAGAAATCTACCAACTTGCTTTAGCCTCTCTTGATAAGCTTTATGACCAACATGCCTTATTCAAGAACATCTTTAAAGGTGGTCCACTTCTCAAACAAGCTTGCAAGAAGCCTTATCTTCAAATTAAGTATAAAGATAAAAAGAACTATGATTATAGCAACAAGAAAAAATCTCATCACAACGATGTCTATCATCGAGGAAAGTTTCGCAGATAAATGGAAGGTTACAAGCCTTTCAAGAAAACTTATATGAGAAAAGATGGAACAAAACAAAAGTTTGCTCGATTCTTCGAGAAGAAATCCCATCATTATCAGAAAGCTTATCGATGTTTCCTCTGTGGAAAACCAGGACATTTTGCACAAACCTGTTCTCAAAAAGGCAAAAAAAAATGTCAAGTTATTAAAGCAGATGTAATCAGGCTTGCCTATTCATTCTTCTAATAACTTTGAAGATCTTATTGAGGAACAATCCACTGAAGATGAAGACACTAAGTTTGCTATTTCTATTACTACCTCTAATGATGAATCTTTCGAATCCTTTATCTCTCTAGGGGATGATTCTCTATAGATGCTACAGTAGGCCTATATGAAATTAGATTGTACTTCAGTTCAACGACCATATGTCCAGATCCAACTTTTCAAACAAGACAAGTACAATCGACCCATCAAAACTATTGGATTATGGATACTAGATCCAGCTATACAATTATGAAGCCCAATATTTTACCTTCTGAGGCATGGACCTCATATGATGAGTACTTTACTGCTGCAGATGACAATTCATTCAAGATCGGGCTAATTACAAAGAGAAATATCGGAATACGATTCTTTCCACAGTGTATAGTTTAGACTAAAGTGCTTGGCAGCAATCTACTAAGCTTAGATATTCTCATCGGTATAGATGTATACAACGAAGTCTCACATTTACAGATCCTACCAACAAGCCTTAGGTATCGATCATTTTACAATCCCTACACTGAAGTGAAAAATGTGTTTGAACATTCTCAAGTTCCTACACCATATACAGCGTTAAGAGATAAATTGTTAGACTACTGTTCTGAATCTTATGCACAATTTTCTCATCCATATCTTCTTTTAAAAAATGCTGACTTTTTTATAAGTCTATCTTTCAAAAAGAATGAGGATGTTCATCCTACGAAAGCTATATATCCAGAGATGAACCTTGATAATCTCAAACTCGCACAAGATAAGTGTGTTATCCTTCAGAAGTAAGGACTTATTGAGCCCACAAAGTCGGATTGGGCTTGTCAGGCATTCTAGGTGAACAAACATTCAGAGAAAAAGAACAGTAAAAAGAGATTGGTGATTGATTACAAGCCTCTAAATGCATTCATAAAAGATGATAAGTTTCCTCTCCTTATGATCAGTACCTAGGTATTATTTTTAAAAGAAGTTGTCGTCTTTTCTAAGTTTGATCTTAAAGTAGGATTTTGGCAATTGGGTGTTCACAAAACTGAGCAGTACAAAACTGCATTCTGCATTCCCAATGCACAATACCAATGGACTATTATGCCATTTGGGCTTAAAGTTGCCCCCATCACTATTTCAAATAACCATGACTAAGATCTACGAGTTTATCTTCAACAGTGCAATCATCTACATGGATAACATTCTCCTATTCTCAAAGACCCATGAAGAACATTAGGCATGACTTCAGCAATTCTTAGATCTTACTAAACAGTATAACATCATACTTTCAACCTCTAAAAACATCATTGGTACAAAGGAGATTGAATTTCTAAGTATGCATTTCAAAGATAGATTCTACCAGCCTGTTCCACATATTGCACAAGAGTTGTTACACTATCTTGATGAAAATCTTACTGTGAAACAAATACAATAACTCCTCGAGATTGTTAATTACATCTGTGAGTTCATACCATATGTGACAGCTTACACGTCATGCTTATACAAGTTGCTCAAAAAGAATCGACCGCCTTGGCATTTAGAACAAACAAAGGTTGTCCAGCATTTAAAGCACATCTATTAAGATCCTTCATCTTTAAAAATTCTAGACAAGGGACAACGCATAAGACAGACAACTGCTAGTGACCATTATTGGAGTGTTGTGCTTATCGAAAAAATCAATGACAAGCGCTATTATTGTGGTCATGCAAGTTGTCAATTTCGAACCTCTGAATGTCATGACCACATCAGTTACAAAGACATTTTAGTTGTTAAGAGAGATATTGAAAAGTTTGCTTTCCACTTCACTCCTTATCACTTTGTCATTGAAATGGATAACACTTCATTTCCTAGGATTCTTGATCTACCTAAGAAATATCTTTTCAATAGTCAATTGCTTCGTTGGCAGGAATTATTTTTTCATTATAAATTCTTCATTCATCACATTAAAGGTCATCAAAACATACTTGTTGATTTTCTCTTTAAACCTATCAAACCTATTTTATTTCTTTTCTTTTCTTTAAAACATTCTATTTCTCTTTTTTAGCTCATGGAGTTTCTCAAGTTTGCAAAATTTTAAAAAAATTTCTCCCCTTTGTTTTCTACTCCTCCAACCACTATTACGGACCTCCTCCCCCTACTTCATCAAAGTCTGTTTTATTATCTTAATCTTAACACTTCTCAACTTTGATATTTTACCCACTCATGGTTATTTTGATGCTCTTGCTCCCTACAAACTAATGTATCATCTTTATGATACTCTCCACAATACTATCTTATGGCAGCTTTGAGCTTTGTCTGCCTTATATGCTTGCTTTATCTCTCTGTCACCCCTCTATGTCTATCGTCATTTATCTGATACTACAAATGTTAAATCTCTTTTATGGACTTTTTAAGAATAGTTTCAACCATTATCCAAATGGCATGTGGATATATCTCAACTCTTAACTCATTATCATTTATGGGACATTGTTTTAAATGATCACAAAGTTTATGCCATTTATATCATACACCGTCCTTACTGTATGAGTACTTCTGGACATTTGTTACACTCAATCATCTTCAACATCGGTGAACCACCCTTGATTAGTCTATAGAATGCACACAGTTAATGACAAACTTACATTCTCTCTTAGTCCAACTCAATCAATTCTCAAGCCTGTCTTCATCTAACATTTGTACATCTCTTAGTTCATATTTTGGAGATACAACTCTTCTCGCACCAATTCTTATTCCATCATTTGATCATTGGACATCGTGGCTCCTTCTAATGTTATCAACATTTGGGCTTGTGAAGTTCCTTGCCTTACGCAAGTCTGTAGCTTTTAACGCATCATCAAGCCCTGTTCAAAACCCCGTTTCTATTTCTAGTCCATGGCCTTCTATTTGGAGTACAATTGATATCGACCACATTCTTGAGCAAATTGACAACGACATAACATTGATGGACGAATCTGATTGTGACAATGACCTCACTTTAACACTCTAAAGTGAGAATCTTCTTTTCAGATATTTTCCTTTCTAATTCTTTTGATGAAAAAAGAATCATTATGGCCCACAAACTACTATGTAAGATTCCTTTTTATCATCGTACTGTTTACTTTTTAAAAATTTGTTTGCTTTTTAAAAGTAACTTTGTGAAATGTAAGATGATTGTACTTAAAACTGCTTTCTTTTTTAAAATTGTAATCAGTGTATCTTTTGAGTATTTTACTTTCCTACCCTTGCTTTACCTATAAAAGCAAGGTTGCTCTTCCACTATAAGTAGGCAGAAGTTCATCGTTTGATTTCAATGAATATTAGTTTGTGTGTTTTTCATTCTCTAAGTTCTTCCTCTCTTGAAAGCTTAAGTCTTGAGTAACGTTACTATCTGTCATTATACAAAGACAAGTATACTCTATACTCTCCTTATCTAAAGATCTTTTGTATCAAGAAGTCTACGACAATCTATAACTGTATAAAACAATTCTGCTGTAAATTGGAGTTTAATGAGAAAAAAGTGTAAGTATTATTGCGACTACTATTTCAAAAGGGAAAAAAGAATTGTCAAAGTGTAAGATTCCTAAGAGGAAAGTTAGGTGTTATACCTATAAAGAGAAAGATTTTGTGTCTCGACTATTATACTTGAAATTTACTGATAATTATAAGGTTTTCATATTATTCCACAATAGGCTACCAAATATTGCTGGAATCTACAATCCGACTGTAATTAATCAATTGTTTGCTCAAATATATTATTTTAACTAGTTAATTATCGTACTTTTTCATGTGTTTCCTCCGAAGTCCCCAATGTTGGTATCCTCGACTCCCTTTGACCAAACCGCCCTATTCACTGTGAAAGAAATTCACCAAAATTTTATCCGCTTACTTCCACAATCATTCGTTTTTTAATTAGAAAACAACATTTTTCGTTTCTGTTTTATATATCAAGAAAGATATTATCATGGTCCGCAACCGACAACTTAAGATAAAACTCAAATGAACAAAAACATTATAGCAACAATGTAAGAATTGAAAGCCATGACAAAGGACATATATATCTTCAACATACCATGAAAAAAAATTAAAAGAGGCGGAAAGAATTGTGAAAATCAACCCACCACTTGGAATTACCGTCCGCTCCCTCTGCTTATCATGTCCTTGTACCTGATAATGGAGTCGATTCTCTGCAACTTCAGTTGATGTTTAAACTTGTTAATGAAATCATCAGCCTTGGCATCCACCTCAGCATCATCAACCTCCGTCACTTTAGCCTTCCCCTCTCTGACGGTGGCGGGCCGACGAGACTCCACGACTACATCTTCTTCAAAATGACCAAAAGCTGACTTAGCACTTGCTGATTTCTTCATTTTCTTTGCTAGCTTCTTGGGTATCTCGCCAGACGCAGGCTTTGTGTCGGATTTACACCTGCTCACGTTATTATTACTTTGGAGCTTCCTGTAAACATCTTCCATGGTCTCTTCTTCTTCTTCTCGGATTTGCTCACTTTTTTCCTCTTCATGGTCACGATCTTGTGCTGCTTCTTGCTCTTGATAACTTGGTTGTGTAGCACTCAAATGGGCGTATGATTCGTGGGTTTTCTGTTCTGGGGTCAAGTAATTGTAGAGATTAATGGACCTGAGTCGTTGCAGCATGGAAGGAGATCTAGTGAGGGGCGGTTGTTGGCGGTGGTATTCTTGTGAAAGAGGTTCTTGAGAAGCAATGAGATTGGAGTCAAGCTCTGCAGAAGGCCGTTCATAGTTCATTGTGGTGGGTTCTTGAGATCTGTAACTGTAGAAGTTGATAGATTTGAGTCTCTGCAACATGGAGGGTGTTCTGCCAAGTTGGGGGCGGGCATGTGGTTGTTGAGCTTGAGATTGGTTTTCCTGGTGGTCGGTGGGCTTATTGTTGGTGGCCAAGCTGGAGGTAATGGCGATAGTTCCGATCATAATATTGAGGAGGACAAAGAGGACAGTGGGAGTGAACCAACTGTTCACTGAAGCCCAGATTGAGGATATCGCAGACATTGATTCTTCGAACATAGCTTCTCTTTTCCTTTTTTCCTTCTCTTTTGGTTTCTGAGGATTAGACAAAACAGAAGTTTGGTTGGGAACTTGGGGATATTGAGTGAAGGGAAGGGCTGCATTCGGTTAGTTATCAAATTATAATTAAATATTTTTTGTTATTTTGATTTTATTTCTTTTGGTCATTTGTTTTTCTTTTATTCTTCTAATGTTGGTTTTACGATCTCGAGGATCGTATGTATTTTAATCCCATTGCAAACTGACAAAGGAGAAGAGGTAGAGGAGAAGAGGTAGAGACGACGTCCATATGAAAATACTGGCCTAATAAATACATCTCAAAATTTTTATTTCAGTTACTTTTTAAAATTATTTTTTATTAAATTTTATTCATATATTTAGGTGAGATTCGTATAAATATGTAGATAAAATTTAATAGAATACTATAAAAGTTTCATAATTAAAATAAAAAATTTGATCCTAAAAATGACATAAAAGAACTTATTGTTAATGCACTTATACTAAAGAGGACATTTTCTATGTAAATATTTACGTTTAAAGGAAAATGTAATTTTTTAATTCATGCTATAAAAGATAATATGTTGGATGCAAATTTCGATAACCACTTTTTATTTTTATTAATCATTTTCCCTGATTTTTGGATTGATTTTTTATGTTAGAATACTTAGAAAAGGAAACCTTAATTTTTTATTGAGGATGTGGTGAACATAGTAAAAATAGGCAACAGATAGAATATAGGGAACGCATCTTTACAAGTGGTTTTCATTCTAAAACAATGCATTATTGATCGACCAAGTCAATCAAGACTTGTGTAACTTATGGGGAACCAGGCCATTGATTTGTTTAGTTCTGACGAATAAGGCTTGAAGCTCTCCGGATCTTATGTAGTACTCGATGCCATTTATTTTTTTTCGGGGGACCATTTTGGAGAGGTTATTAACGTGAACGCGAGGCGATTCAAGTTGTAAAATATCTGTAGGGGGACAACCTTGGTTAGGTTGTCATCCACGAATCCTAGTCCCTGTTCATCCTGCTGGCAAACTCACCCTACTCAGGATGCAAATTGATAAGACTTCACAGCCATTCCAATGTCATCAATGACAATGCAGGGAGGGACGTTTTTCTTCATTTTTTCATGATGATTAGAAGATGATTACAAATAGGCTTACGGGAATAGTGAGTCAGTGCTGCACTTCAAAACCTGCAACAACTTGATCAAATGGCGATTTTCTTTCCCTTACAAGAGCTGCCAGTTCAGTTTCACACTGGTTGCCCTGGAATTCCTGACTACCGCACTTCACATTTCAGTGTCCGCCAGAGCTACTGAAAGGAACATTGCGACATTTCGAGCATTCCCCAAGTTCAGAATTTGTGTATTACACCAAATTTGAGTTAAAAACCTGTTAGCCACTTTTTAGAATTTTCATTTGTTCATTTATCAGTCTTAATTAGGTCCACCTTCATTAGTGATTTCTCTGCCTCTCTCACTATTCTTCAATGAGTAATGCATCCATATATTTAAACAAATTTAAAGCACTCAACGTGCCATAGGAACAAAGCATGCAGCATGGTAGATTTTAGTTCATTTTTCAACCTAAGTTTTGAATGGGTTCTTAAAAACCTGGGTCCACATCTCTAATCTTAAAAAAAAAAAAAGCAACTGTCAAATTTTGGTCTTTGAAAGTTTGTAACTTACATCTAATTATGTTAAGGAGTTTCTAAAAACCATGACCTAAATTATTAACTCCAAAAGAGGGAGAGAGGGAAAAAAAAACCTTAACCAAAGAAGTAGCCTTCATACAACATATAAGATCAAACATTAGGAAATTGATGAAAGCAATTAGGAAGAGAACTTTAACTAAAACAGGAAATAAAAATAATTAGAATTCAGTCCATAAATTTATTAATTGGCTAGAAACAATATATATGCCTAGATAGGATGCTCAAGGGTTAAAATCAAAGGAAATAACTATAAGCAAAGATTGAGATCAAAACACTTAGCGACCACAAGCAAACTTAGGCAAGAATCAAAACCAGGTAAAGCTGAGCTAAACTACTAACACCACATAAATAGTTGGAATAGAAATTTTGGTAAAGGTAGTAAAATAATTGACTGATAGTGTATTACTAAATATAAAGAAAATAAAAAACACTTTAGACTTTAGAATGGTAAACATAAAGATAAACGAAACATTGTATTTATAAGGAAAAACAACGCAACCATCATCATAGAAACTAACAAAGCAAATTCATAGGAACATGTTAGATTGACTCTAATAAACATACGTAAAGCTAATACGACAAACAAAAATGCAAGTATGCAACAACTTTTAAAAGTGAAACCAAACCCTAAAGAATAACCGTAATAAAGGAAAAAGCTATGGATCAATAAACAATAAAATTCATGAACAAAGTGGATTACACAAATACAAAATTCGAGCAATATATTATCAAGATCAAAATATATTGCACTAAAACAACATAAAGATAGATTTGACATGAAATGACTAGGGTACGTGATGTACAAGAAAAAATAATTTATTAAGTATTTTGCTTGACTTAGTTTTTATTTCTTTTCATGTAATTATTTAAGTGTAGAATAAAATTATTAAATAATTAGAAGTTATTTCAAGTAAAAACATGAAGAAAATAATCATAATTCTTTTAAACTTATGATTTGCTGCACATCCATAAATCGGCTTGTATTCCGACGGATCAACTATAACAAGGGACAGAGTCTAAAGAGACTATGTGGTTTGAAAGCAATGATGTAGAGAAACATGACCTTATCCCCGGCTCTTCTAGAGACCATATGATAATCATAAGAGAAATAGTGTAATCCACGATCTGGTGACACTGTCATGCCAAATACCTTGTACTAATTTCAAAAGAAACATAAAGATCCATGACCTGGGGTTATAAGTATGTTGGAACCTTGTGTCTCCCTAAAAGAAAATAGACAAATCCATAAACAAGTGTGACACCCTCAATTTTTGTTTAGTTTTCTCAATTATTATTTGGTCCTATTGATTTATATTTTCCCATATAGTGTGTTTTTTTCTTCTGTTATTTACATTCTTAAACTTGATTTTTTTTAGTATTTTGTATTTGAAGTGGAATTTCAATTTTTTTTGCTATGATTAGTTTAATGAGGATATATTTTGTGAATAATTGGTGGAAATTTGAGGATAAATTTAGTGACTTAGAATTTTTGGAGAAAACAATAATTAATGTTAGTGAATGAATTGGAGAAAAATGTGTTAGAGGTTAAATAAATTGTATTTATTATATGAAAATTATTTTTGTTGTAATTAATGTGTCTTTAAGTGATAAAATATGTGAAAATATATTAAAATAAAATAAAGAGTGAATGAACAATTAAGGACGAAAGGAAGAAATAGGTAGAGAGATGCTCATTAAGGGTATAATCAAAATTTCAAATTATAAGGCATCGATGTAATTATTTTAAAAATATGTTACTTAGGGTTAAGAGTTATGAAAAAGGAGGATTTGAGATAGAAAAAAATGACACTCCTAGAGGAGAAGAGGAAGAGAGAGTGAAGGAAGGAAAAAAAATGAAGACGTTTGGAGGAAGAAGGAGACTTGATTTCCAACAATATGTGAGTGAGATTGTATCCCTTCCTAAACCCCTCTTGAAACAAATTTTTCTATGATCATTTTGAATTTTTTTACTAGAAATGCTGATCTTTCTTGGTTGTTTATATATGATCAAATTGGCTATAAAAGGGTTTGAGGAAATATTGTTTAGTTTGTGAGATATAGGTTAATAAGTGTAGCTGTTATAATTTGGACATGAATAACTTGGTTGTTTTGCTCTAATGTTTAAGGGGAAAAGAGTTACAAATTTCACAAAGGGTAAAACATAAAAATTGTATATATACATGTCTAATTTATTTCCATAAAAAGGGTGCCTAAATTTTCCAAGTTAAGACGCATGGTCGAATTTCTAAAACTATTATGTCTAGAAGGATTTAAGTTGAGTCCGAGATTATACAAATGATTTAAGTAAATATGGACCGATTCAAAAGTTGGTTAAAACATAAAAGTTATAGGTTTAAACATTGGATAATTTTTGGAAAGTAGTTTAGATAAATTCGTAATGATTTTGGAGATATGACTAATTTACCATATACTGTTAGGCTGTTAAGGTATCATACGTGCTCTATTGATGGGAGCTAATTTTGGGGACTACAAAAATTGAAACTTGGAAGATGTTTAATATGAAAATTGTGCACATATGTGTGTGTGTGTGTGTCTGTGTGCGACTGTGTGAATAATAAGTGTGAAAAATTTTATGATTTATATCTAAATGAATTTTCATATTGTGCTTTATGAGAATTTATTGCTTTATGAGTAAATTTTGTGATTTTGTTGAGTCATTGTGAATGTCCCATAATTATTGTTTATGTTTTGAAATGGATGGTGTAGGAAATATGTGAATATTCGTGAGAAATTTGTTAAGTTTTCAATGCTATTATGTATGAATTTTGTCTTAATTATTAGAATGTGTTAAAATTTTATAGCATGTACCTTAAGCTTTTTGCTATAGAGAAAATTGATTGTTTGTTTGAAAATGTATAGTGAAGTGAAGTTCCCTTCATTAAAAAAAATTGATAATTAATGGATTGATTAAATGAAATGAATGAAAGACCTTAGTGATGAGACTTAGGCAAATTTTTTTAAATAAAGACCTAAGTGAGGCGGCTTATGTAAAAGACCTAAGTGAGATGTCTTTGGCAAATTTTCTCAAGAAAATACCTAAGTGAGTTGGCTTAAGCAAAAGAACTAAGTGAGGTGACCTAGACAAATTTTCTTAAACAAAGACTTAAGTGAGGTGGCTTAGGCAAAGGAACTAAGAGAGGTGACTTAGGTAATGAAATAAGGATCCCAAGATTAACGATTTAATGGAAATGAATAAAAAGTTGATGAAGGGTATGTGTAATGAAATAGAGTTACATGGATTCTTCATTCTTGATATGATGCCGCTTATTTAAGAAAATGATATCTTGTTAAGTGGTTGATGATTATGGTTAATTAATGAACTTGTGCTTTAATGAGTATGACGATGATTGATTTATGAATAGATGTCTTGCTTAAACCTTGATGTGAAATTTTACAATCGAACATAGGCCTTGATATGGGTGATTCCTAATTCGCACATCACCAATTTCTTGTAGATCTATAAAACATTCAATATCAATAGGGTTCAATATCAATAGGGCAATTGATGATGCCATAAAACTAAGGTTATTCCCATTTTCATTGAGGAATTAGGCAAAACAATTGTTGAAACTATTACTATCATATCAATTACTACTTAGGAGAGTCTTATAATGAAGTTTCATGCTAAATACTTTTGGCCATCCAAGAAAACGAATTTGAGGAATGATATCTCTTCTTTCTAGCAATTCAAAAATGATAGATTGTATGAAACATTGGAGAGATGCAAGGATATGTTGAGGAAGTTTCCATACTATGTCTTTCTTATAGAGATAAAATTCTAGACCTTTTAAAATATAATGATCAATTCTATAAGGCAAATGGTAGATGCCATAGTGGTTGGAACATTGAATAATAAGAATCGATAGGCCTCTTAAAGTTAATAGAAGAGATGGAAATGAAAAACTATAAGAGGTAGTCAAGAAAGACCAAAATGAAAAAATTAAGGCATCCGTAATGTATACACCATGACTGCTTTAATAGGTCATGTAGAGGTGATAGTGAGAAAATTAGAAAATTTGAGCTCATTGCCAAGAACAAATCAAGTATGAGTTACAGAGTATATCGGGGAGGACACAAAGGTATAAAATGTTAAGCTAGAAATCATGTGACCAAATTGATATAGCAATTTGAGTTTATAGGAAGTTTCCATAGGCAAAACAATCCCCACAATAAGAAATATAATTTGGGATAAAACAATTATCCAAATTTCTAATTAAGCAAACAATAATCTTAAAAACAACCCCCTTTAATATTTCAACAACATATGAAACAAAAGAAGTAGCCAATTCTAGAAGAGATGAGGAGAGAAGAAGCCAATTCTAGCACAGACGATGAGAGCATCATGCAAGAGGCTACTTATTAATTTCAAAATCATAAAACTTTAATGAGAAATATTGGAGTTCAAATTGGTCAACTGAAAAACGCTATAATTAAGAGATCACAAGATACATTGCCTAGTGATATCATGCCCAAAATTAGGGAATAAGTGAAGGATGTTACCCGAAGGGATGAGGAATTGATTGCTATCAAAAAGGAAATCAGATAATAAGATATAGACACTAATGAGAGAGTAATGGCTAAGAATATCTTGCATGAAAAAAAATAAAGAAAGAAATCAATACTTAATAGGAGTATAAGGAAGATTAGGAAGAAGAGGACCTTGAGGAGGAAGTTTTAGAGACAAAATGTTGGACTCCGTTTCTAGAGTCCAACTCTTGCGAAAAATCATAAGACTTGAGTTGTTTCCATTAAAAATACGTTAACTAGTATCGGCTCAACTTTATGCTCTACTACTAAAATTGTTGGGTCTCGATTTTTCGGAGCGCAACTCTTGAACTCATGTAAAACCGTGAGCGTCTTACTGTCGAAAACCCTTCATGTGGAAGGAAAAATCCTTTGGAAGCAAACAGTGGGCTTCGCCGCGACAAACACATGTGAGAAAATCCCCTGGACCCTTCGGCAATTTTATGCCGTGACGAACTACTTGTTTCTCCATGGCGAATCTGAAATTTTATTTTCGCGGCTACGAGAAAGTTAACTTTCATCGCGATGAACCTACAATGCTATTTTCACCGCAGTGACCCTTGTGGTTTCACCTTGGAAACTCAATCCCTAAACCTAAAATTTCCAATGGTTTTTACATCACTCTTTCCTTGATTTCAATTTACGTTGTCCCAAAATCACTCCCTCTAATGCATCGTCATTTCATAACAATTCAATATTATCTCATCATACTCTCAATGTCTTTTCATTTAATTCACTCCTTACAACTAATTCTCCTCCTTCATAAAAATCCTATATCTCTTTGCTATAACATGTCTCTCATATATAATATCCTTTCAAAAATCATTTTCATGTTCTTTTCATAAATCATTAGCACAATAAGCTCATACCAAAAACATAACACTTTTTCAAAGCATTCAAAGAGTTATAAAGCATGTTTGTGAAGTAGTTGAAATCGTTTATTTCCATCATTTGAAAGAACACATTAATGGCCTATTACTTAATCATAAAACTGCAACCCACCTTGAAATCCTTGATTGTTACTTTCTCAAATGTGCCCTCCCTCTTTCTCCTCTTGCCTCACTTGATTTGCTAAAATAACAACTAAAATTCCATTCAATTCGGTGCAAAAATCGGAAAGTTACTACCTAAACAATTTCAGACTATCCTTATGCATGAAAAAAATTCTATGCTCGACTTCCATCTAAAACTTGAGATTCTTAGAGACTGAATTTAGACTTTATTCCTTCACACAATTTGTAGCTATATGTCTCTATTTTACACCAAATAAAAAATCACTTCATTTGGATAACTAAAAAAAAATTCATGCCCAAAATACCAAAACATGTCTGTGCAGGAAAATGAAGCTCGCCGCGGCAAAATCAAAGGTTCGCCGCAGCGAAATTGCTGGAGTTTGCCGCGGCGAACTTTTCCAGAAACCCAAACTGAAGATATTTTTCAATATTCTTCATTTATATACTTCCCATATTTCAAATATAACCCATCTTAACACTAAAACATCTCTTCTACTTCATTTCCAAGCTCATTTCAAAACAATATCATTAACAAATACATCAAAATCTATCTTTGATCATTAACCCTAAAAACTAAACATATGCATTTACCCATTCTCAACAACTTCCCACACATATTCATCTCTTAAATAACATAAAAACATGTTTCATTCATCTAATCAAGAAGAATGATGCTTATACTTACTTGATTTAGCTTCAAAATCTTCAAACTCTTCAAGAATCTCCAAACCCTAGCTTTTCTCTTCTTTTTCTCTTCTTTTCTTCACCCACAATTTCTTCTTCTTCTTAAAAATACAAGACAACTTCTTCTTCTTCATTTTAAACCCTTAATGAATGTGCAATGTCCGTTTTGACCCTTTCCTAATGCCTTATATCTTATACTCTTAAGTGTCATGCCCAACTTGCCCTTATAAAATCTTACAACTTTAATACTTCACTTCAATTCTATGTCATAAAATATTACCAAAATTGACATAATAATTAAATCCACAAAATAATCCCTTAAGGACCTCATAATTTATTTAAATCATACTTATTCCTCAAGAAAAAGAATTAAGGGGCCAACATTTTAGGTGTTTGCTCCTTTGAAAGTTTGATTCCATATCTAGTAGGTGTAAAACCCCTCTTCGAATCTTGCATGGCAAAATTGTTAAGCATAGTCTCAATGTAGGTTAATTGAGACAAGGCCATCTATTTGTTCTTACGATCCCTTATAAGCTTGATCCCTAGAACATAGTTAGACTCTCCCAAATTCTTCATTTAAAACTATTCATTCATCTATCCCTTAACTGTAGATAACATTCCCACATCATTCCTAATGAGTAGAATGTCATCAACATAAAGGATTAGAAAAATAACCTTTCCATCTTGTATCCTTTTATAGACACAAGGCTCGTCTAGGTTTTGTACGAACCCATAGGTTTTGATAGACTTATCAAACCTAATGTTCCAAGACCTAGATGCTTGCTTAAGTCCATAAATGGACCTTTGCAACTTGCATACCTTATGCTCATTACCTGGCTTAATGAATCCTTTTGGTTGGGCCATGTCAATGATTTCCTCAAGATCCCAATTAAGAAATGCGATCTTGATATACTTTTTCCATATTTCATAATCGAAATAGGCTGCTATGGCTAAAAGAATCCTGATGGACTTAGGCATGGAAACTGGAGAAAAAGTCTCCTCATAGTCTATACCCTCTTTTTGAATATAGTCCTTAGCTACCAATCTAGCCATTTTTCTACATCAACATCATTAATAGCCATTTTTCTGCATCAACATCATTAATAGCCTCTTTATACGTAATGGGATTCGTTTCTTCTTGGTCTCAGATGGCAATAAAGCGTTCTCCTAAACCTAGATACCTATTTGGCTGTCTCACAACCCTCCCACTATGTCTAGGCACTACTTGATGTTTAGGTTGCACTTCTGATTTAACTCTTGAATCCATTTTGACTTCTTGTTCTATTATATCCATATCAACTCTTGAATTGGATAAAATAGCTAACTCCTTTAGTACTATTTAACTTCTTCCTTTATAATTTCTCACAAACTCTTCCTCTAGGAAGGTCACATTTGTCGACACAAATACCTTCCTATCTTAAGGACTATAAAAATAGTACCCTCGAGTTCGCTTAGGATATCCTACAAACAAGCATCCTTTTGACCTTGGTTCCATCTTTGTGGATTCAGGTCTTAAAACATGGGTTGGGCAACCTCAAGTCCTTAAGTGTCGTAATGAAGGAACTCGACTAGTCTACAACTCCTTAGCTATTTTAGGCACCGATTTGGATAGAGCAAAGTTAAGAAGATATGTTGTCGTTTGTATGGCATATCCCTAGAACGATTCTAGAAGGCTAGTGTAGGACATTATTGATCTTAAAATTTCCAATAGAGTCCTATTTCTCCTCTCAGCTACACCATTCTTTTGAGGTGTTTGAGGAGTTAACAAATTTGAAACAATTCCATTGTCAATTAAATATTGTTGGATCTCTGTAGATAAGTACTCACCACCTCGATCCGATAAAAGTTGTTCTAATTGCTTACCTAGCTGCTTTTCAGCTTTGGCTTTGAATTCTTTGAACTTTCCAAAAGATTCTCTCTTTTTATGCATCAAA
>JANSVA010000008.1:43464405-43477033 GCA_025504915.1 Erythroxylum reticulatum | reverse complement strand
TAATACTTCATTTCAATTAATCTATGTCATAAAATCTTACCAACATTGACATAATAATTAACTCCACAAAATAATCCCTTAAGGACCTCATAATTTATTTAAATCATGCTTATTCCTCAAGAAAAAAATTAGGGGGCCAACACAAACTTAAAGGAAGGCACATCAAAGTCGTCTATGACACCAAACTACTAAAATTGGATGACATATGAAAATTTAATATTTCTTATTAGTGGTGTTTATATTAATAAAGAATTAGTGAATTTAGATTCAAGCATCAACTACCATTCAAAAAAGATTGAAACTAGATAAACCAAAACCTACTAGAAGAGTGCTGTATCTTACAAATAACTCAATGAAAAGTCATAAGGGTATTAAAGAGAATGTCATGAAACAATTGATAGGTTTGTTTTTCCAACTAATTTTTATATTCAAGATATATAAAAGGACAAGAAAAAAACGTTAGTCTTAGGTAGACCCTTCCTCACTGTAATAGGTGTGATAATAAATGTTAGGAAAGGTGAACTCATACCTATGATTAAAGACGAAGAGCTACTATTTTGAAGTAATAAAACTCAATTTATTCTTAATTATGACATTAGACAAGCTAATTGTTTTAATATTTTAAAGGAAGTCATCAAAAAATGAGATAAATGCTAAACAAAATTAAGAACAAAGGCAAAAGTAACAAAGAACATCAAGATGAGAGATGATGACACTTTAAATGAAACTTTCCGTAATCATCATGAAGAAGGAAGTAACCATACTACCTAAAAAATTAATCAAGTTTAAAAGAGGAGTCCAACTAAAATATTTCTAAAATATTGCTTTTTTGCAGGCAACCCAATTGAAAATTAAAAAAATTTAATTTTATTAGAAAAATTTATAATTAAAGACCAATAATTTGAATATTTGTTTTATAATTATTTAGGTTTTATTTTTAGTTAATAGGTTTAGTTATTATAGTAGATTCTTTGTATTTTGTGTTTCATATTTTCCGTACTTCTTTTGAAGATAAAGGTGCAATAGAAGAAACATATAATAAATAAAGGAGATATGAAGATAATTAGGGAGAAAAGACTCAAAGAACATGCTCCTAGAAAGCTTAAAAATGAGTTAGATGTTTAATATAGTTGTTAAACATGACCTAAGACATGTCCATTTCTCAAACTATTTCTATATTGGTAGTAAAACATACTAATCCATGACTTGGGACATACTTGAGTCCTAAACTATATCTTAGTAAAGCTCTTGATAGTAGGATCCATGGTTTAGGATATGTTCGTGGTTTAGGCTATCATATCTTGAAAAATTAGGTTCAAGATGGATCTATGGTATGCATGGCTATGTCATAAACATTCCAAAATTTTTAAATGGTCTAGGGTCACACTAGACCTCATTTTTTAACTCCCTACATATTTATCTCATTCTCTCGTCATTTCATATATCCACTACCTAAATCAGGTTTTATAAAAAGAAATCACGAAGTTTTCAACATTAGCTCTAACTTTCCATTAAGATTTACTAACCTTCTCATCCTCAAATGTAGATTTTTGAAAAATCTAGATATTCATTTTTTTAAATTTCAATATTTTGAGCTATTTCTTACCTATTTTCAATTTTCAACTTTCAAATAATGTAAAAAATAAGTTTTCGACAATCTAAAAGATGAAAAAATAAGGTTCGAGTAATTTAGGATACGCTGAATAGCCAAGCTCAAGTAAGGTAACCAACTTTACTAGAGCATCTAAGCTAACCTTCACCAGGGCTCTCTATTGTGAAATGTATGCCTATCTAAAAGCTAAACCTTTCAATTGAAATAGGTATACGAATTAAGAATCCCTAGAGACCATATGTTTAGCTTTTAAAGTGAGGATGCATATGGAGAATTTAGGATGGTTTATATTTTTCTTTATTGATGAACATTCATATAGGGAGTTCACCTTTGAAATTCTCATTACTTTTAGGGTGAATAAGAATGCAAAGTTAGATAAAAGAAATATGATTAAGTTTAGGCTTAGAGGAAATCTAATTAAATTTTACTTTAATGATTTTCGGATATAATATGTGTTCTTTACACTTGACTATAAAGTTGAATTCTTAAGTAAGCTACTTACCCATGTTCTTCTGGAACTTTGGATGTCTATATTAAGGGGGAAAATTATCTATAACCTATCTTAGAGTAGAAGTAACCATATCCTATCTCTAATCTTTAATTATTTGCATAAGATAATGTCAATATGATTGCCAAAGGAGGGAGAACAACAATGTGATGACCTTTAATGACATCATTTATCTTTAGTTCGCAATAAAGACAATACCATGTAATTTACATTATTTTTTTGCTAGATATTCTAAAAAATTAGGTAATAGAAAGCAGGGAAGCACCTGTGAATGAACTTTTTTTTAATAAGGATGATAAAGAACCAAAATAGGTTTGATAGTTCTCTAGGGATGACCATGGGTTTCCATATGGCTATTGCCAACCTTGACATGTTGAGGTACATGAGGTTAGTTAAAAAGATCAACAAAGCTTATGTTTTGGTGTAAAGAGAGAGGATAAGGTACAAGAGGAGTAGAACCTAATAATAAATGGAGTCACTTGAGGTAAAGGAGACAATAACGAAGTACACAGACATCCAACACACACCATAAATTTTATGGGAGATGATAAGAAGGATCTTTTTGCCATATAACTCCATAATATGGAGGATGAAAAGGAAGTTAAAAAAACATAGAGAACAACTATAACAAATGAAGTAGTGATTTTCTAATTACTTTTAGCATATAGGATAACCCAAACAGCCTCTATAACCTTTAATAATGCCAGTGAAGAACATCAATGATGATAACGAATATGATATGATTAACAGATAAAATTTTATTGGTACTTGGATTAGATTAACCCTAGAATAGACCATGTAGTGATTTTATTTTAACTTAATTAGTTCTTTAATTTTATTGAGATTTAATTATGTGTTCATAATTATTCTTGAATTAATATTGCTAGCATATGATTTCATGTATAATTTCATGCAAATGAGATTAAGAAGTCTTTTTGTATGAATAAACCTACCATAATTGATACGAGTTGTAAGTAAACATAGAGATAGATCGATATAAATCTTTTAGATTAGGGTCAAACCTAATTGTGAAATTCAATAATTGATTAATATTATCTTGGGGGTTTTAACCAGAAAGAGATTTTAGTTAATCAATTGAGGATTAGGTGTTGATAGTTTAGATCAAAGATATTAACATAAGATCAAAATTTTCACAATCTAATAAACTATAGATTATATTGAGTAGTGAAATCATGATTGCATGAGAAGTCCTGGGGGTTTTGAAGTCCAAGTACCAATCTTTACTTTGATAATTTCTAAGTTCAATCATTTTTCTAGTTAGTCAATTGTGTTAGTTTAATTTAATTTAATTTATTATATTAAATTTTCGTTTGATTAATTATCATCACAATAATTTGCTAAACTAGATAATTGAAAGATGGTAAATAATAATAATTCTAGTCCTAGTAGAATTGACCCGTACTTATTGGTGCTAACTACTACTACACTGTGTAATTATTGTTTAGAACTATAAAATCATAATCTATCACTTGTTCCAACTAAATTGACCCTTTCTGAAAAAGAAAATGGAGTAGAACTCTAGTTTAAGCTCCCTATAAGTGGGCTTTGCTATCTTAAAGAACCTAGACCACACTCCCACATTTAGAAAATCTTAAACTTATATGCTAAAGCAAATGACTCTAGTGCTTCGTAATTTATGCAACTACCTATCCCAAATTTCCTGTCCTTCAATCTTGGAAATTAGATTTCATGACCTTTGAAATTGGACTTCAGGAGCTTCAAAATTGGACTTCATGAGTGTCAAAAATGAATTGAAGCATCTCATGACATGTAAGAGGAGGTAGAGTGGCCTCTTGAGCTGATGGTGCTTCACTCTAGCTTGGTCTCTAGAAGAGCCTTCACCTCTTTATTGCTTTTGTGGTTTCTTCTTTTCTCTCCTCTGGCTTGTGTTCTCCTTGTCATCGTACCTAAAAAGAAAAAAGTGTGAGAAAATAAAAAGTGGAAATACTAAATAACAATCCTACCTATACTTGATTATGTAATCATTATTAACTATGCAATTATGATACAAAAATAAAAATGAGTGATGATGAACACAACTAGAAATCAAAATAAACTAAAAAAGTTAATGAAATTCACAAAACACTTAAAAGATTAACCTAATTGCAAAATTGGGAACACAATGAGAAATGCAACAACAAACAAAAAAAAACGTTAAATGCATATTACTAGAATTTCAAATGAACATGAATATATATGAATGCTAAATAAATAATTAATAACTAAAATATGTGTACCATGAAATGGGGATAAATTTAATTGAATAAAAACTAATTGAATGAAAGAAGAACAATAACTAATGTATAACACAAATGATGCATGAAGTAATTCACATATAACAGTCAGCATAGACAAAAACATAAATTAAAAATTTCCAAATCCCAGTGTAATATGATACTAAATCCAATAATCAAGAAAAGCAAGCATGAAATTCAACTTGTAATTGCAAAAGCATGAGGAAAATAGGATTAGACATACTTGAGATTATAGAAAAGGTAAGAATCTAGCTATAATAGCAATTTGGGAGAAGTCTCAAGCCTTAAACATGAAAATCCCTTAAAACTCGAAGAGAATATAGAGAAAAATAATCAAAATTATGAAGAGTAATTGCAAATATGTTGAATACTCTTGTTTGGATCACACATGGTCTCACAAGAGGAGGAAAGTGAAGTAACGTAGAGGAGTGGGAAAGATAGGCATAAAAAGGGTTTTTAAAATTATTAGTCAGACATGATCTATGAATATAGTTGTGTTTATAATCGTGTATGCATCTGGGAATGTTTAGGGTGAACATAAGTATGTCAATGTGACATGTTCAGAATGTAGAAAAGATATGAGCTTGTCTAGCGACCAGGTAAGTCATTGGGACCATGTGAACAAATTTGAAATTCATGTTAACAAACACAGGTGTGTCTAGTGACTATACAAGTTATAGGACTGTTGTCAAGCTTAAAGTAGCGTATGTAGGTGAACACGAGCATGTATAGGAATCATATGCACCTCTAGATTCCTGGAAACCTAAAAATTTCCTACTCAACCTTAAGTTAATTATAGTAAACAAATAAACAATGTATAAAGTGGGATAAATCACTGAGGATGATCATAAATCTAAAACAAAAACCCCTATCCAAGTGTCGGTTTAACATAAAATAAGCCATTAATTAACATATTAAAAAATAAAGAATCAATTTAACTAACAATTATCCTAATTGTTAGGTTTTCTCCCATACAACACTTATTTAATGTCCTCAGCTAGATATACTTATGAATAATGAAGGTGAAATATAGAGAATAAGCTCCTCCCAATATTGAGCAAGTTTTATCTAATGTAAAACCCCCAATATCCGAAAGTATACAGATTGTAACTTGTAGTATCAAAGGTGTCGATCCCATAAGGAGTTGTGAACTAATCTAATCTTAAGTTATCTAAGGCTTAAAAAATAAAATAAAATAAAAATAAAAATGAATAAAAAAGTAAACAAGTGATAGAAAATTAATTTGTGAAATTAACGTAAGAAATTGAATATTAAGCAATATTAAATTCATAATAGGAAATCATCCAAGAAAAATTATCAAATTATGAGAGAGGGATTTATCCTATCATCATTGCTAACCTAATCACTTTGCTTTATTGTGGTGTCAGTTCTAGACTATCGTAAGGTGGATTATTCTCTTTTGAGTTATTATCACTCAACCTTAATTAATAAACCCTAATTAAATCGAGTTACGAAATTTGTAATCTCTCGATTAACTATCAGCTCATAAGCTAATCAATTCTTAAGCTTTCTAATGAACTACTAGATCTCACACGGGATCTCTCTCTCTATAATTACCGATTTGATTAATTGCGTGATCTATTAGAATATTTAACTCTCATTAAACAACTTAATCATTTTGCATTCGATTCACTCTCTCGATTTGTTACCGAAGCGTAAGTTACAGTAATCAGTCATAACATCCAATCGAAATAACACAAAAATGACTATATTAACATTGAATCAAGTTTACATCCCTAAAGAAAAGTTAAAACATGATCAACAATTCACAACCCATAAACATAATCATATTCATCTTACACATTCGATGAAGAAAATGACAAAGGCAAACAGAACGTCATTAAGATGGGACCAGATTGACTCGAGAAGGCAACAACGTTAGAAGCTCTCTCCTTTTTTCTCTCTTCTTCTTCTCTCCTTTTTAAGCTTTTTCCCAAAGTGGCAGAATGTAAGCTCCCTTTTAGAGTTCTTTTCTTTTCCTTTTATATATTTTCTAATTAGGGCAAACTTTGGGGTTTTCCTGGACTTAAAAGTTTGAAATGTCCCTGAAAATGAAGTTCGGTAAGTTGATGCGAGCTATTTGTCGATGATTGTGTCCTCAACATTTACCTTCTGTCACGATCCTGGAAGATGCTCCTTCATCTTCCGTCTGTCACGATCATGCACTTCCTGTTGATTCCTTTCTGTCAAACACGATCGTGCACTACCCGATGTTTCCTCTCTGTCAAGATCATGCACTACCTGATATCTCCTTTCTTTCATGATCATGTAAATCCCCTGAGGTTTCCTTTCTGTCACGATCATGCTTGTGCACTATCATGCACTACCTGATGGCTTTTCTCAAAGGAAATTTTCGGGTCAATTTTTCATGACCATTTTGATAAGGAAAAATGTATTTAGGCAATACATTCTTCTAAAAAAATGTTCCCATATGTCTTAAGTTTCTAATGACACCTATTTCATGCAGTTTAGTTAAGGATTCTGTAAGTTAAACTAAAAGTACTACAAATTGTTCCCAAATCACGACATCACATTGTACTTAACTCTAAGCCAAAATTTGAAACCCTTAATGATGACGAAATTCCAATTCAATTCCTTCATGAAAAATATATACATATGTCTCTAGTTCAATATAAACTTAAAATAATCCAATTTGGATATGTATAGATCAAGATACGGCTAAAATACAGATGCATGTTCAGTGAAAACACTCCATCTAACATATTCCAGCACACTTCATCATAATTTCCATCCTAGTTCATCTCTTTTGCTTAGTCTATCATTTCTAGCTTATGTCCTCATTACTTCCTCTTCATTCCCATTTCAATTTCAGATCAATTTTAATCATAAACAAATCATATTCTATGTTTGATCATAATACTAAAAACAGAACATCTATATTCATATATATTCATCACTAACTGCACATGCTCAACTCTAATCTCACATTCATTTCACTTCTAAATATAACCTTAATTTATCTCATTTCAAAACACCGTAGTACTCCTTTTTATTAACTTTAAACTCATGTTAGTTCATCTCCAAAACACCCAAAGAGATCCAATAAACATTGAAAATAGAACATGAAACATCCATTTACCTATCAAAATTTTCTACGCCTTTTTCCTACAACATTTTCAATGATCTTTCTATTTCAAACTCATCTCTACATAAACTTATGAAATATTAATCATCATAATCAAAAACAAAACAAGACACTAATGTGTTCATTTCTTTACCCATGTTCCAACATATATAAAATACCATTTTATGAACATCTAACCTCTAGCTATCTTCATACATGTTTTATCCAACAAATCTTAAAGAACAATATAATACTTACTTAATAAAACTCCAAACTCTTCAAAATCACGTGAACTCTAGCTTTCCATGGCTCATAATATCATCACCATGAAGGTGCCATATTAAGGTTTTTTTTGACAAAAGAAGAAGACAATCAAAATGAGAGTAGCAAGTGAAAAAAAATGAGGAAAAAAATTGAGGACAAGGTTTAACGTTGATGGAGGTGGGTAAGTGTCGTGGAAGTGAAGAAGCTTGAAGAAGATGAAGAAGGTCACAAAGAGAAGAAGAAAGAAAGAAAAAAAACTATTAAAATGGTCTTTCAATGTTAAAAGAATTGTGGGTGAGTGTGTGGCATGGCAAGTGACACTTGTCACTTGCCACATGTCACTACTTTATGGTTTCCTTTAATAACTAGTCTATTTATCTCCAATTTCTCCCAATTTTCAATGACATATGTCATTAAATCCCAATGTCATTTATAAAAAAATTTCCTCTACCATTTGACTCTTATTTTTACTACCATTTATCAATTGTCTTACTACTTGGCATTTTTCGTGGTCCAAAAATACTCATAAGTTTAGAAAATATTTCAAATTCCACCAAAAATTCTAAATCAATAATTATACTTTCCAAATCAATTTTCAATACGTAAAATCCACAGTTCTCAATATTATCACATTTATAAATCAATTATAACTGGAAAATGTCAATGAATGCATGTATAATCATTTTAATGTGTGCAATAATTAATATTCACATGTGTGTGTATGTTATATTATGCATGCGCATGAAACGCACTTTCTAACTTCTCAATAATCTCTATGTACACTATTATAGGGTTATAACCCTTAACATGGGATAACGGGATGTTACAATTCTTCCCTCAATAAGAAATTTTGTCCTTAAAATTCTTACCTAATTGTTTGAACAGATGGGGGTATTGTCTTCTCATATGCTCCTCCGTTTTCCATTTGCTTCCTCACTCAAGTGATTCTTAGAAAGGACTTTCACCAATGGAATTACTCAATGTCTCAGCTATTTTGTTTGATATCCTACTATCTTGATTGGCTCCTCAACATAACTCAGGTTACTAGCTATTTTGATCTCTTAAGCTAGTAACACATGCATTAGATCATGTTGGTATCTTCTGAGCATACTCATATGAAATACATTGTGTAACTGAGACATCTCATTAGATAAAGCTAACTTGTATGCCAATCGTCCTATCCTCTCAATGATCTCATAAGTACCAATGTATTTAGGACCCAACTTGCCCTTTTTACCGAACCTCAACACTCCTCGCTAAGGCGATACTCTCAAAAACACTTTGTCTCCTACACTGTATTCCATATTCCTTCGATGCTTGTCCACATAGCTCTTTTGTCTATCTTGAGATGCTTTAATTCGACTTTGGATTAGTTTTACCTTATCTATAGTATCCTAAATTAGTTATGGGCCTTTTACCATTCTCAAGCCCTCTTCATCCCAATATAAAGGCAATCGACATTTCTTGCTATACAATGCCTTATACGGTGTCATTTCGATACTACTGTGATGTTGGTTATTATATGCAAACTCAATTAAAGCTATATACTGATCCCATGCTCCTTAAAACTCCAATATACATGCCCTTAACATATCCTTAATAATCTTGATTGTCTTCTCACTCTGTCCATTTGTTTGAGGATGAAATGTAGTACTGAAGTTTAACTTTGTAACCATGGCTGATTGTAAGCTCTTCCAAAATCTTGAAGTAAATCTGGGATCCCTTTCTGATACAATGGACACTAGAACTTCATGCAGTCTAACTACCTCATTTACATATTTTCGAGCGAACTGATCTAATGAGTTGCTCTCTCTCACTGGTAAAAAATGGGCCGACTTAGTCAATCAGTCTACCACAACCTATATAGCGTCATTTTGCCTTAGAGTCTTTGGCAATCCCATTACGAAATCTATGGTAATTCATTCCCATTTTCACTCTAAAATAGGTAACGAATGTAGCTTCCTAATTGGAGCCTGATGCTTAATCTCAATCTGTTGGCATATTAAACACTTAGCAACATATTCTGCTACTTTCTTCTTCATTCTAGGCCACAAAAAATGCTGCTTTAGTGCATTATACATCTTGGTGGTACCAAGATGCATAACATAAGTGGATACATGAGCTTGCTCTAGAATTTACTTTCTCAATTAATCCATCTTAGGAACACACATCCTTTGCTTCAACCACAGTGGCTTATCCCTTAGTTCAAACTCAGAATCTGGTTTCACTTTCAATATCTCAATAAGCTTCACCATATCAATATCTTTATTCTGTACCTTTCTGATTCTATCATGCAACATCGACCTTAGTCTTAGTGTGGCTATTAATGCCTCATTTTACTCTAGATTCAACTCCACATTTAGAGTTCTCAATTGAATTAAGCTCGGTAATCTCAATAACTGAATATAAGCTACACTGTTATTTGACTTTCTACTCAATGCATCTGCCACCACACTAGCTTTTCCCGGATGATACTCAATCGTAAAGTCGTAATCTTTTAACAACTCTATCTATCTCCTCTGTCTCATAGTTAATTCCTTTTAACTCAACAGATACCTCAAACTCTTATGATTGATATATATCTTGAATGTCTCTCTATACAGATAGTGTCTCCATATCTTTAAAGCAAACATAACTACATCAAGCTCTAAATCATGTACTGGATATTTTATCTCATGAGACCTTAATTGTCTCGATGGTAGGCTATCACCTTACTATACTGCATCAACAGACATCCCAATCCTTGACGCAAAGCATCACTATATACTACATATCCTCCAGTTCCTGATGGAATGGTTACCATCGGTGCTATAGTCAACCGATGTTTCAGTTCCTTAAAGCTTTTTTAACAATCATCATTCCATCTAAAAACTACATTCTTCCTCAGAAGTTTAGTTAGAGGGGCTGAGATTAATGAGAACCACTCGACAATCATCCGGTAATATCTGGCTAATCCTAGGAAACTCCGAATTTCTGATACATTCTTCAGAGCCTCCCACTTCATTACTGTCTCTATCTTCTTTGAATCCACTTGTATGCCTTGTCTAGTTACTACATGACCTAGAAACACTACTTGGTCCAACTAAAATTCACACTTATTGAATTTGACATACATCTGTTTCTCCCTCATAATTTGTAAGATTACTCTTAAATGCTTAACATGCTCTTCTCTGCTCTTTGAGTACACTAAGATGTCATCAATAAACACAATTATAAAACAATCCAGGTAGGGCTGAAATACCTTATTCATCAAAGCCATAAATGAAGTTGGGGCATTACTTATCCCAAACGACATTAATACAAACTCAAAGTGCCCGTACCTGCTCCTAAACACACTTTTCGGTACATCAACTTCTACTATCTTCAACTGATAGTACCCAAATCTCAAGTCCAACTTAGTGAATACCTAAGCACCCTGTAACTGATTAAGAAAATCATCAATCTAGGCAACGGGTACTTTTTCTTTACTGTTACCTGATTTAGTTGCCTATAATCGATGCATCATCTCAAAGTTTCATCTTTCTTCTTTAGAAATAAGACTGGAGCTCCCCATGGTGATACACTGGGTCTAATGAAACCCTATTCCAACAACTCCTGTAACTGAGCCTTCAATTCTTTTAGTTCCATAGGTGCCATCTTATATGGAGGAATAAATAAAGAAGCAGCACCTGGAACTAAATTGATCATAAACTCCATTTCCCTATTTAGAGGTAAACTAGATAATTTTGTAGGAAACACATCCATGAATTCTCTAACAACAGGAATGTCCTACACATTCTGCTTAGTTAATAAGTTGCATCAACCTTAAAGTACTCATGATTGAGATCAGCCTGGCTGGCACTGCTTGATTAATACCTCAGAAAACTGCTCTCAACTGATTAGGAGATTTTAGTATTAGCTCCTTAGTATAGTAGTTCATGATAGCCCTATGAGCAGTGAGCCAATCTATGCTTAGGATAATATCTATCTCCCTTAACTGTAGTACAATCAAATCTACCTCCAATTCTATAGTACTACCTATTGATGTACTCACCTCTAATCAACAGTTCTCTATCACAATACAACCTAGATGTCAGATGCAGTGCAATAAAAGGGTGCATAGATCCAGGATCTAGCAATGCAAAAGCTTCATAAGCAAAAATAAGCAACACACATGTAACAATATCTGGAGAATCCTGAGCCTCCTGTCTAATCATTGCATAAACTCTGGCTTGGGATTGCGATCAGATGCTCCATACCTCAATCTTGACAGTCGAACTCCTAGAACTCATCCTGCCTCTGCCACGATCTCTTTGTCCAGACTTATTAACTCGATTCTACTAGACAGTTGTTTCAGTTATTGATCCCCCTCTCATAATAGACTAAGCTCCAATAATGGTAGGATAATCTCTGATTCGGTGATCAAGAGAGCCACAACGGAAACAAGCTTTTGATAATGTCCGACATTCAGCACCATGTCTCTTTCCATAGTGCTCATAGTTAGGCATCTATGGTGATTGCCTACTAAAAGTCTGTCCTCTAAATGCATGAACTTTGCTTGAGTAACCAAAGTCAACTCTCAGCCTAAACCCAAATTGTATTGATCTTAACTATGACCAGGACGATCTACTCTAGCATTTCTTGAATCTCTTGCTAGATTTAGCTTGAAATTCACCAGGTCTCTTCATTCTAGACTCCTAATTTTACTCTGTCGATCTCTCTCTCAATAGCTACTTAATTCTGATTAAGGCACTTGTAACATCCCACTACCATAAAGTATATACCCGAACATCCAAGGACATTCTCAAGTACATATCCTATAATAATGGTATGTTAGAGCAAAAACAAATCCAACTTACACATGGCATCAACTAACTTAATTA
>JANSVA010000008.1:43436366-43454456 GCA_025504915.1 Erythroxylum reticulatum | reverse complement strand
TGTCATAGAAAATTCATATTGAATTTATAAAGCACTTATTTGTCAAATTCTCGTCATGTGATCCAATTCACAAACAACATAATTTATGTGTTCATCAATTTGTTCACAAAATCATAAGCACATAAACACCTCAGAATGGTTTGTGTGGATCCAAAAACAGAACGTACTACACATTTTTATATAATAGTCCTGTGTAGCCGTGAATAGAACGTACTATTGCAATCCCACTTAATGGTCTTGCGTAGCCATGAACTTATGGGAGTCCGTAAAGGTGCTTCATGCCACTAACGGGTAGTGGGAGAAGCCTTTTTGTTAAAGTACAATTGAATTAACTTACGGGACCACCACAAACCCACATAAGAAGTATTTCATGACTTGGAAAACATATTGCCCAAAAATGGCAATTTTCGAAAACATGATATTCATAAGCATCATATATTTTAAAACCATTTCCATCAACCAAATTCATAGATTGAACATATAGCAATTTCTTAAGTCATTCAAAAGCAATAATGCAACAATTATGATGCAATTTGAAATCATTTTATTTTCTTGCTTTAAAAGAAAACATTCATGGCTTAGTACTCAATTATAAACATGAAACCCACCTTAAAAATCCTTGCTTAAACCTTGATTAAAGATGCCTCTCCTCTTGATCCTCTTGGCTTCCTTGATTCCCTTTATCAATGACAAAAATCTCATTCAATAGGAATAAAATTTGAGGACCCATAGATAGCATAATCACTAAGATAAATTCTAGATACTCAAACTCTTCCAAAAGTCCAAACCTTCGAGTGAATTTTACATGAACATTCAGATCAGGTAAATGATGAAATTTGTTAACACTTCCTTCTAAAAAATTTTTCTCATTGTTTTAAGTTTCTAATGACACCAAAATCATTCAATTTGGTTCAGTACTCTAAACGTTATACCCTAAACATTTTTGGACTGTTCTTATGCTGAAATAGTATTCTATTCTCAACTTCCATCCAAAATTTGAAATTTTTAGAGACTGAATTGAGACTTTATTTCTTCATACAACTTGTATCCTTATTCCTCTAGTTTACTCATAATTAAAAATCATTCCATTTGGATAACTACAAAAAAAGTTATAGATAAGACACTAAAGCATGTTTTGTGCTGGAAAGTTGAGTTCGCCGCGGCGAAATCTCTTGTCTAAGAACCTACTCCGAGAACATGTTTGGCAACATTTTTTATTTTTTTACTTCCCACCTTTCACATATAACCCATCTTAACCCTAAACCATCTCTTCTACTTCATTTTGAACTTCATTTCAACCCAATATCATTGATAAATACATCAAGATCTATCTTTCATCATTAACCCTAAAAGAAAACATTTTCCTCTACAATTCATCAACAGATTCCCACACATAATCAACTTCATTTGAGTTTCATATAACCATACCCATTAAAGTTAAAGCATAACTTACTTGTTGAAGCTTCAAAATCTTCAGACTCTTCAAGATCTCCAAAAACCTAGCTTTTCTCTTCTTTTCCTCTTCATCCATGTTTTCTTCTTCTTCTAAATGCAAGACCACTTTTCTTCTTCTTATTTATACTCTAAATAAATGTGAAATGTTCACTTTTCCCTTCCTTTAAGCCTTATGTTCTTTATCCTTAAGTGATCTTCCAAAAATAAGCTCATACAATCTTACTACCTTAACACTTTAGTTCAATTAACCTATATCATATAATCTTACTAACATTAACATAGTAATTAACTCCACAAAATAATCCCATAAAAACATCATATTTAATTTAAATCATGCTTAACTAGAGAAAAAAATCTAGGGGCCAACAGTGTAGGATGAGATTGATCTGAGAACCGGGTTTTACACATATTTACACTTTTCTCACTGATTACTATTTTTGATAAATTGCTTGCATTAGTTTAATTTTTGTTTTTTTCTTGATTGCATCAAACCCCAAAATCCCCCCTTTATTTCCTTTACATTAATTATTTTCATCAGAAAAATTAACTGAACATTCCCTGTTGATATGATCTCGACTCACCACTGCTATAAATGTTTAGTGTACAGAGTTAGGTAAATCTTGCAGTGCACTCAACATGCACTGTTAAAATTTGACATTGTTAATGGGGAGCGCGATGATTTAATTTTCATTTTTGATTTTAATTGGTGTTTTGTGTACGTGTCTGTTTAGAATTGTTTCTTTTAGTTATTTTCTAATCTTTAAAAGTTTGTTAGTGTTAATGTGTGGTAGTTACCAGATGTCCTCATAAAGAACCTATACAAATTGATTTGGAGATCGAGAGGACATTGTAGAGATTAAAAAGGGAAACAAGGATAACTTCGGAAGTAGAATCAAAACTTGAACTCAAAGAAACAATGGCAAATTTGAGATCACTAAGGGAGTTGGTTATACCAAGCTTAACACAAAGACCTTTATGCATTATATTTCTTAATTTTGCTGAGAATGTTACTTTTGAACTTAAGTTTGGATTAATAAATTTGTTGCCTAATTTTCATGGTCTTGTAGGTGAGAATGTGCATAAGCATCTTAAGGAGCTCGATGTTGTTTGTCTAAGCATGAAACCTTCAAGAGTAACAGATGAGCAAATCACGTTAAGGGCTTTTTTGTTCTCACTAAAAGATGCAGTGAAGGATTGGTTGCTTGATTTACCTGCTGGAAGTGTGAACACTTGGCTAGAGATGAAGATGTTGTTTTGGAAAAATATTTTCAATCATCTAAGACAACAAGTATTTAGAAGGAAGTTTGGGAATTAAAGCAATATAACGGAGAGGCCTTTTATGAGTATTAGGAACGATTCAAGAAGCTATGTGCTAGTTGTCTGCACCATAACATTTCAGAACTACTCCTTATCTAGTATTTCTATGAAGGATTATTACCGATAAAGAGGAGTCTAGTTGATGCAACAAGTGGTGGGGTACTTTGTGAGAGGACTCCTATCAAAGCTAAGATTCTACTTGAGCACATGTCTGCTAATACTCAACAATTTTACACTCGCAATGATGTTCGTCGTGTAAACAAGATAAGAACTTCATCTATCAAACATTGTTTAGCTGAGCTAACATCTATTGTTAAACAAATTATAGTTGGACAGGAACAAGTAAAGGCATATGGAATATGTTTAAACATGAGCCATCCGATTGATGAGTGTCTGACATTGCAATAGGGAAGTATAGAATATGTGAATGTTATGGGAGGGAACTTTCCTAACTAGTACAACCTATACTCCCAAACGTATAACTCCGGCTGGAGAGATCATCCTAACTTAAGCTACAGAGGGAACAGGTAGCAGAATTGCTTCCAGAATAGGTCACGAGGATTACAAAGATTTCAACCAAGGACACAAGCCTTTTCTTCCAGTTTAGGTATGTCTCTAGATGAATTTATCAAGACTTTTACTACTAACAATCTTCAATTTCAACAAAGTATATAGCAGCAGCTTCAATAGTTTTAGCAAGAGAAAAAAGCAAGCATACAGAACGTGGAAAACCAAAAGGGTTAGATGGAAATAAGGCTCAACCATCTAGAATCATAAAGTGGAGGAAAATTGCTATCTCAACCTAAGGTTAACCCAAAGAATGTTAGTGTTATAACCCTAAGGAGCAAAAAGGAGATTAAGGTTCCCGATAGAACTCCACAAAGGATTGCCAATGAAGAAGAAATCGAAAAGGAGTTGAAAAAGGAAGAAAGCCCCTCTTCTAGCATCAAGGTAAATAATGCAAGTCCCAATATCGTTAAAACTAACCATCCACCTTTTCTTAGCAGATTGGAAAGACTAAACAAGGTGGAGAAAGACAAGGAGATATTAGAGACTTTTTGGAAGGTAAAAGTGAATATTCCTTTGCTAGATGTAATTAAACAAGTCCTAAGGTATGCAAAATTCCTTAAGGAGTTGTTTACGCATAAAAAAAAGTTAAGAGGTGATGAAAAGGTAATGATGAGAGAGAATGTGTATACGATTTTTAAGAAGAAGATGCCGCTAAAATACCGAGATCTAGGTATGTTTACTATTCCTCGCAAAATTGGCAACATTATGATTAATAAATCTATGTTGGGTTTGTGAGCTTCAATTAATGTTGTGCCTTGTTCAATTTATGCTTCCTTTAATATGAGCCCTTTGAAAGACACAAGTGTTATCATACAATTAACTGACAGTATTAATGATTACCTTGATGGTGTGATTAATGATGTTTTTAGTATAGGTGAATAAGTTGGTATTTCTTTTGGATTTTTTTTATATGAATGATGACACTTCATTCAATCCAATACCTATCTTATTGGGGAGACTGTTTCTTAATACGAATCAAATTAAGATAGATGTTTATGATGGCACCCTTATGATGGAATTTGATAGGGAAGTGATCCTTTTTAACATTTTTGATGCCATAAAACATCCTTAAGATGATCACTCTATTTTATTTGTTGATGTGATTGATCCTTTAGTGTAGTAAATGTTTAAATTAAGTTGCAATGATCATTTATAAATTGTTTTGATTGAGTGTATAGAAGCAAAAAGTAACAATAATGTTGAAGTGGGAGAAGAGTTGGTTGAAATGGCAACTTCTTTAGAATCATTGGGAAACTCTCCAAAGAGGTATGATTTGGCTTCCATGCAGTTATCTGAATCTCACCAGAAGCTATTACCTCCTGATGTGCAAGCACTTGAAGTAGAACTGAAGCCACTCTTTAAACACCTTAATATGCCTATTTGGGAGATAAACAAACTCTCCTAATTATCATTTCGGCGGAGTTAAGTTCAGATCAAGAAGATAGGCTGGTTCAGATGTTGACAGGGCATAAGAAGGCCATTGGAAGGACAGTCGTAGATATCTAAGGAATAAGCCCTTCTATAGGCATGCATCATATTCTATTAGAGGAGAATGCCAAGTCCAGAATGTAAGCTTAATGTAGGCTAAATCCTCTAATGATGGAAGTTATGAAGAAGTATGTGCTTAAGCTTCTCGATGCTGGGGTTATTTACCTAATCTTCAATAGTAAGTAGGTAAGTCCTATTTATGTAATTCCTAAGAAGTCTGAAATCATAGTTGTAACTAATTAGGAAGGTGCATTTTGTTCCCAACCGAGTGCAAACCGAGTGGTGAGTTTGTATTTTCTATAGAAAATTGAACTTAACAATTTGTAAAGACCATTTCCCCTTCCTTTTATTGATAAGATGCTTAAGAAAATAACTAGCTATGACTATTATTATTTTCTAGATGACTTTTTAGGATATCTTTAGATCCTTATTGCACCAGAAGATCAAGAAAAGATCACTTTCATATGCCCATTCGGTACATTTGCTTACTGAAGGATGCCATTTGGATTATACAATGCATTTGCCACATTCTAAAGATGTATGGTGAGCATTTTTCTGAGTATATTAAGAAAATCATTAAGGTATTCATGGATGATATGATTTTAGTGTTTATGATGAATGCCTTGAGAATCTTGCTATTATATTGGACTGATGCATTGAAACTATCCTTATATTGAATTAGGAAAAATATCATTTTATAGTGGATTAAGGTAAAGCTTTTAGGCATGTTACATCTGCTAGGGGCATGGAGGTAGATAAATCTAAAATTGATCTCATTTCTTCTTTACCTTACCCTTTCATTATGTGGGAAGTGCACTCTTTTCCTAGGCATGCAAGCTTTTATCGTAGTTTCATTAAGGAATTTTCAAAGATAGTCATACTATATAAGTTGTTACAATAAGATGTCACCTTTGAGTTCGATGATAACTGTAGGGAAGCCTTTAACAAACTTAAGGAGCTTTTGGCATCCCAGCGGTGCTTTAACCGCCAGATTGAAGCCTCCCTTTTGAGATCATGTGTGATGTAAGTGACTAGGCAATGGGGGTAGTCCTAGGAGAAAGAGTAGGCAAAGCTTTGCACGCCATCTATTATGCCTAAAAACTCTTAACCTAGCTTAATTGAATTACTTTACAACCAAAAAAGAACTTTTGTCTATGGTTTTTTCTTTAGAAAAATTTTGGTCATATTTGCTTAGTGCTAAAGTAATTGTGTAATCTGATCATACAACTTTACAATACTTACTCACAAAAAAAGCAAAACCAAGACTGATAAGTTGAATTCTCCTTGTTCAAGAATTCGATTTGGAGATAAGAGATAAGAAAGGGGAAAAAATGTGGTTGCCGATTACTTTAGTTGGTTGATTAAAGAAGAAGATGACATCCCTTTACAAGAGAAATTTCCATATGGAAAATTACTTTTTGCCAATTTAACACTACTATGGTATGCAAATATTGTGAATTTCTTGGTTACTAACAATATCTGTTTGTTTATCATTGACTCAAAGGGATAAGTTAAGGAATGAAGTGAAACACTACATTTGGGATGACGTATATATATGGAGGCATTATACAGATCAAGTCATCAGGAGGTGTGTACTCGAAAGTGAAACACCTTCGATCTTAGCATTTTACTATTCGTATGCATATGGAGGAAATTTTGGAGTAAAGAGGATGACCTATAAGGTTTTATAGAGTGGTTTCTACTAGCCCTCCTTGTTCATGGATGTATACATCTTCTGCAAGTCATATGATAGGTGCCAACGGTCAGGTAACCTATCCCGTAAGGATTAAATGCCTTAAAGAACTATTCTTTTCTGTGAATTTTTTTTATGTTTGGGGTATTGCCTTTATGGGACCTTTCCCTCCATATTTTGTTTTTAAATATATATTGCTTGCAGTCGATTATGTTTCCAAATGGGCAGAAGCTAAAGCCACTAAAACTAATGATGCCAAAATAGTTGTAGATTTTGTTAAAGCTAACTTCCTTTCTAGGTTCAGGATGCCAAAGGCAATCATCATCTATAGGGGAACCTAATTTTGCAACAAGGTGATGGAAACACTATTAAAGAAATATCACAATATGCACAAAGTTTCCACCGCCTACCATCCCCAACCCATCGGACAAGTTGAAGTGTTGAATCAAGAAATCAAATCAATCATGGAGAAAATAGTTCAGCCTAATAGAAAGGATTGGAGTGGGAGATTGTGTAACATCCTGTTAATTATGATAAGGTTAAAAGGTTAATGAGAAATTAGGAAACATAATCCATGCTTATGCATAATGTGGCATACACATACATGAGAATATTGATTTTGAACATTAAAAAGATTATACGTGCATTCATTGATATTTTCTAGGTAAAATTGATCTATAAATGTGAATTATGGATTTTATTGTCTTGGAAATTAAATTGGTGAGTATTACAATTGATTTAGAAATTTTGGTGATATTTCAGATATTTTGGAAATTTGGAGTATTTTTGGACTAGAAAAAATGTTGAAATATGGATCAATTATAGTGTGACACGTGGACTAATGAATAGTGACAAATGACATAGATAAATGAGTGACATTTGGCATGAGTAATTAATTGACAAATGGTAGCAATGATTGAGTGACAAATGAACTAGTAATTAGGTGACATTTGGTAGCTTATGTAAGGGATAAGTGGCTTACATGCTTAAGGACATATGTTGAAATAATATGGTGACATCTAGCACCTTAGGTGTAACATTTTTGTAGTGTTGTTTCAACCTAGCTCATTCTTCTTCTCTTCTCATCTCTCACCACTGAAACTTGCTTCTATCTCCCCTTCTTGTGTTTTTCTAGAAGCTATGCTAAATTACCGCACTAAATAAATGCTTTTACCCTTCATAAAATAGATAAAGAACCAGCTGATTGTTGTTGTTTCATTATAGCTGAAAGTCATTTAATTCCATCTTGAATGTGTGATGATTCTGCATAATTGGAGTACTGATTTAGAGTGATTTTTGATCTAGGATTAGAATTGAACAAGTAAATAAAAGATTAGTATTTATGGGATATTATAATAGAGAATTGATGATGATGAATTATGATGAATGCCATATGATGTTAATGATTGACTGTGCTGGAATTGATAACTAGAATGTTTTTACTGAACATGCTTCTATATTTTGGATATATTTTGATTTGTAGATTTTCAAATGAGATGATTTTTGATTTAAATTGAACTAGAGAAATTTTGATACAATTTCCAAGAATAAATTGAATTTTAATTCTATGCTTAAGGATCTTGAAAATTTATCTTGAAATTGAGTTTTGGCTTAGGTTGTAGCCCTACCCGTGATAGAAATCATGTCCTGTGGTTATCAAATGAACTGTACTGATGTAGGCCGAATCAGACAAAGTTGTCTTCACAAAAGTTGTAGCATATTCTCTTAGCTTTCAATTGGTATAAATTTTGTAATTTTTGGATATTTTAATTGAGAGATACGAGTTATACAATTTAAATGCATGATCATGCCTTAGCCAAATTTTCAAATGTACTCAGTCTTTAGTATTTTGAGAATAACTTTTGGAATACTAAATCAAATTGCATGATCTTAGTATAATTGGAAACTTAAGACATGTGAGAACAATTTGCTAGAAGAAAATGTTATCAAATTATATTTCTTGATGAGAATAATCATGAAATGTGGACCCGAAAGTATGTTTTTAGACAAATCTGAATTGATCAATTGAGTATTAATATATGAATGAGTTTTTGACTAGAATAATGTTAAGGAACCCAGAATTGTCATGAACATGCATTTTACGTATTCAGTATACATGAACGTGCATAAATGAATTCATAATTGTGCAAAATTTTATATATGTATGTATTATATGTTATAGAGGAGTACATTAAGCGCCATCATCCAGACATTGCCGGAACTTCAAGGCAATAGCTTTCTGGAGCGATTTGTGAGTAACCTAGATGTGTGACCTCGATTTAGAAACGCGTTATGTTCATAATATTTTGATTAAACTGTTTTTTCTATATTGATTAGTTGTTGATATAATTGTGACATTGATGATTCTGAATAATTAATTGTTTGAGGAGTTTGATATTCGGGACTGTATTGGAAGTGTTTGTGATTTGAATGTGAATTTAATTGCACTGATTTCGGACATAAAGGTCCGAGGTATTGATTGATAAATGTGATATTTAAGTGTTCCTTGAATGTGAATTTGAACTGACTATGTTTTTACTCAACATGTTTGTTAAATGCTAGACTAAAGTCTGATGATAATTGTGATTTAAACCATGAATGATTTATTGGATATGATAAATGGGAATGGGACTATAAATGTGTTTGAATGGGAATGAGATTGAGAATGGGAATGATTGAAATAATGAATGATTGAATATTATTGTGATGCATTTCATACACGAATGCATGATCAGATAAAGATAGTTGTGACATGAGTAGCCAACGAATATGAGCTTAAAGCTTCGGAATGTGGTATAGAGCCAAAGACTCGATATGTACAATGAGCCCTGTATCTGCAATGGGTAAGGGATAGAATTAATGAGCCCAGTATCCATAATAGATATGGGACAATTTAGGCACTCAATCATAACAACGTAATAATTGAAAGTGGATCACATGAACATTGCATATACATTTATTAAGTGTGATTGACTGATTAACTTGTAATGTGGATATGTGATTAAATAAGATTGGGATTTGTTAAATATATGATATGTGGTGCAATTTGTTAAATGGAAAGTTGTGAATTATGTGCTTATATGATTTGATATGTGATATATATTTGGTGAACCATCAAGTATGGTTACATCACCGAGTTCGCAAAACTTATCAAAATTGCAACGTTGATATTTCAAGTCCGAGAGAGAACATTAAATACAGACAGACTTTACGAGAAGATTAATTCTTGTACTTTTGTCAAGAAATGGCTTAAAGTTCGGTCAGCTAAGGCTAAAGGATTAGTTAGTAGTTTTTGTACAATTCCTCTTTTAAGCAGTGTGTTATGCATAGGGTTTTGACATTGTATATATTCAGATGGTTTTGTAAATCATGATGTATATTTGGCTTTTAAGAAATGAAATGAGGAATACAGTTTGGTTTTAGAATTGATGATTTTTATGGAGGAGATGCAGAATGACTCCTATCAGGACATAATGATATATAAGGAGAAGACGAAGGCTTTTCATGATAAGATGATTGTAAGGAAAAGCTTCTCGATGGATTAGAAAATGCTGTTATATCACTCCAAGCTCAAATTATTCCTAAGTAAGTTGCATTCCTATTGGTTTGGTCCATTTGTTATTACTCATGTCTTTCCTTTCAGTGTAGTAGAGATACGAAGTTTGAGAACTGACGAGACATTAAAAGTGAATGCTCATTGCTTGAAGCCATATATTGAAGGCTTCCAAATTGAGGATATGAAAATGTTGATGCTGGAAGATGTGAATGGAGTTACTTGATGAGAACAACATGGAGTCGAGACAAAGACAGTAAAGAAAGGCATTGCTTAGGCGGCAACCCAAGGGAAGTTGATTTCTATTTATTTACATTTTCACATTTTTTATTTTTGTTAAATGCTCAATTTCTTACATTTGATGTTGAATTAGGGAAAATGTAAGTTTTAAGTATGGGGATGGGGATCTAAATTTTTATCCATATTATTGAGCTTAATTATTGCTTATGTGACTTTTTAGGATGTTTTTCAAATCAACCAAAGAAAATATTTACTCTTTTTGATCACTTTTAATAATATATAGTCATAATTAGAGCATAAATTGGCGTTTGATTTAAAAGTAAGATTTTGGTAATTGGTTATTGACCCAAAGGATCAACATAAGACAACATTATGCTTTCCTAATATATAGTATTAGTGGACAGTAATGCCATTTAGGTTTAAAGTCTCCCTATTACAGTTTTAAAGAGCCATAAAAAGGATTTATAACTCCTTTTTATTGATTAGCTCGATTTAAATTGATGATATTCTACTTTATTCTCAGATTCAGCAAGAGTATCAAGACATATTAAAATAATTCTTGGAACTTACTAAGAAATATGGAATAATGTTCTCAGCCATAAAAGATAAATTGGATTAGCTTACATAGAATTTTTTAGATTAAGGCTTTATAATGGTTTTTACTAGCCCGACTTATATACAACTTATGAATTATTAAATTTCCAAAACATAAATCTTAATGTTAAACAAATCTAACCATTTCTAGGGATTGTAAATTATATTAAGGACTTCATTCCTTATATGTTAGATCATACTAGCCAAGTGTCAGACTAATAAAGAAAAATCCACCACCATGGGCCCCTAAATAGATAAAAGTAGTGAAGTAGTTAAAGTAGATCAATCAGCATCCACCTCCATTAATTAACAAAGGAAAAAGTAAAGTAGTTTTATTATGGACAATTTAAGGACTCAAACAAGCATTATCATCTAATCCACAAAGAGCTTCTTTCAATAAAAAAAGGAATAGAAAATCTTAGCTTCCTCCTTAACCAGAAAACTAATTGCTTTGATGGAAAGATTGGCTCTTTCACTATAAATTCATAGTTAAGTGTATTAAAGCCATTAGAACATCTTAGTTGATATCTTCTCTCGGCCTAAAAAATGTATTAGCCTTATGACTCCTTCCAAATCCATTCCTCTCATCCTTTCAATGGATGACTTACAAAATATTGCCAAAGTAAAAAGTTTCTTTCCTCCTATTGGAAAAACCTTTACCACTATTGATGAAATTGCTACTCTCACCCAAATAAGCCTCTTTTATTACCTTAACCTCTTTCTTAAACAACTAGATTTACATTTTTACTCATCCCTATTTAACATTTAGACATCGAATTAAATTGTGTCCTTTATTAATAGTCATCTCTCATAAAATGAAATATGGTACTTGTGGGCACTTTCTACCCTATATGCTTGTGCTATCTCTTTTCCTCCCTTACAAATATACTAGCATTTATGTGGTAGGAAAAATGAAGATTCCCTCTAATATAATTTCCTTGAATGGTACTAACCACTAATGAGATGGAGAACTCAACTCTCTTAAGTTTTTGAACATCTCAGGCTATGAGAGAATGCATTAGAGAAGCAGACTACTTAATAATTCTTTGTTCTTCACCGACCTTACAACATGACACATAATAGGTCAATATACTCTAAAAATAAGTGTATTTCTATTATACTTCAGATCAATGGATGAGATATTAATAAAATGTTCTCAAAAGCCTTAATGATTTCCTTATTGATCTAAATCATTTTCCTAAGTATTCATCACTAACTGTTTCTACATCTATTAGAACTTACCTGGGAGGATTCTTTCCTAGAGAACCTCAAATGCTAGATGTTAAGATTCCAAAAAACCTATAATGAACTTAAAATTAGGCCTAGACACTGCTTGAACATCTTAATCTAGAGCCTCAATCTTTTAGGATGCTCATAACCTAGATGATGATCTTCCAATCATTGATGAAAAGGAGCAAGATAAACTGAGCCCCAGTGAAAGGAGTAGAAGAGACAGTGACAGTCATAACACCAGTGCAAGAACCTCCCAATCAAAATTGCAACCATGGAAAGAACCCATCTAGGAAAGGATGAGATGATTAAGATTCATTTATATTATTTTCCTTAAAGGTCCTTATATTTAAATTTGTTTATCTCTATACTTAGATGTCACATCTTTTAAATTTTATTTTATCTTTTATGTCATTATATGAATTTCTTTTTATCCATTTAGTATGTGAAGTGACATTTTTCTTATCTAGAATCGTTTGTCTTTTATAATCTCCTTCAGATATAAAAGCAAAGGTCCACTTCCATTGTACTCAAGAAAAAGCTTCCATTCAATAAAAGTTGTTTATTTGCCTTATGGCTTCTCTTTAGAATCCTCTCTCTCCCTTGAAAGCTTGAGTCTTCAATATGCTTACTTATGTCATACAAAGATACAAATATGCTTTGCACTTAACTTTAAAATTTATCGAACCTATGATCATATTTGAATATCCATTTTATGGGGAAGATTGATTAACTTAAATCCCTGAAAGTCAGAACTTGAGAGTTGACGCCAGTTGAAAGATGAAGGGCTTGTGTCTCGGTTAGCATACTTAGGGTCTTAACTATACTTATCTTTAGATATCTTTAAGCTTTTATAGGGATCTACTTTATCATGTTGTATATGGTTTCCTGTCATCCTTGTAACCCTCTTTTGAGGGTCCAATATCATATCCTTTGACATTTCTAGCCAAACAACCCATTTATAATACTCCATCATCTACTGAAGCTATTGCCTACAAAAATGTCTTTAACATGTCTTATTTGTTTTTCAACAAACCATTCCAAATCATCAAAACCTTTTAAGCCTAACCTAATAGCAAAGGACATTTCATCAATTTCATATACTTCTAAACCTTTACAAATGAAAACACCATAAATTTCTACTCCTAGAGAAAGATCTTCCTTAAATATGGAAACAAAGAAAGAACCTATGACCTCCTAAGAATTTATGGAAACACTTCAACCAGTTCCAAATAGCTCTAAAAGTTAAAATAAAAGTCAAGATTTTGATTATTTTATAGAAAGCTCCAAAAGTTTTAAAAATTTTACAGATCTCACTTTAATACCTCAAATGATGATACCACTCTTGTCAAATATATAAAGAAGTTGAACTAAAGATTGAAGATCTTGAGTTAGTAACTAAATGAGTTAGGCCATAAGCAACTCCTACCTATAGACCTGCTTTAGGACCATGGTTCACTTTTAATGATATTTCATTAACAAAATGGAGAGATCTACTACATAAATTTAATTCCTAGATAGATCTTCAATTGATAAGATCAAATGCTTTATTAAAGAGATCTTAATAAAATTTGTCCCCAAAGTGATAGGAAACCTAAGAGAATGGTTCTAAAGCTTTAGTGAATATAGGCGCATACAAGTCATACAAATTCTAGAGGCCTATTCCTTGTTAGGAATGATTCACAAAGAATTCATTAGAGATTTGCAACTTATTGGTTAACAAAACAAACATAAGAACTTTGAAATAAAGTGCTACTATAGAAACGTTTGCAAAGAATGTTTGAAAATTTCTATTCAGTCAATGGATTCAATGATGTTAATCTTTAGTAAACATCCATTGCCTCCCTTCCTGATGACATACAATAAGAACAAAGAACAATCAATTCTCTCCATAAAGACATATCATAAATTCATTTTGGGGAAATTTATCAACTAGCTTTGGTAACACTGGACAAATTATGTAAACAATCAAAGTTTTTTAAAGCTATACTAAAAGATGGAGCTCAGCTCAAACAAGATTACGAAAAGCCTTACTTAAAGATCAAATGCAAAATCCAGGGAGAAATGTGAATATAACATAAAAAAGAATAATAACTTCAGGAGACAGTCACTTTTAATTTATGTAAATCCTTTCAATAGAAAAAAGAAAAAGAGAATAAGATTTTTTAGATGATGTGCTCTTAAAACTAGAAAATCAAACAGATGTTACCTTATGGACAATTATGCCATTATGTAAGAAGGTGCCTTGAAAAGATTAAAATGTAACTAAGATCTTGTAATCTATTGAGGCCATGATGCCAATAAAAGATGATGAACACTTTGAGTCTCTTTTTGAAGAATAATCTAGCGAAGATGAGGAGATAATGTTTACATTATTTATTTGTGATTCTATTAATGATGAACTCTCTTCTCTAATGAAGAAGATGAAGAATATGATGAAATAGTCATGTTTAAAGCTAAAACCAAGAAATCCAATAGTAACACGACCATACGTTATGCTCAGTCATTAGTTATTGATTACGAACCTTTGAATAATTTTCTTCATGATGACAAAGTTTCCTCAACCTAAAATAAATAATCAAGTGTTATATCTGAAGGAGTCAAATATACTTTTAAAGCTTGATTTAAAAGCAAGATTTTGGAATTAGTTATTGACCTAAAAGATGAAAATAAGACAGTATTCTAATGCCCAGTATAAGTGGAAAATAATGCCATTTAGATTAACAATCACCCTATCACTATTTTAAAGAGCCATGGAAAGGATTTATAATTCCATTCTATTGAGTTCCTTAATTTGCATTGACAATATCCTACATTATTCCTAGACTTAGCAAGAGCATCAAGCCCTATCAAAATAATTTTTAAAACTTACTAAGAAGTATAAGATAATGCTCTCAATTCGTGAGAGCCAGATTGGATCATCCTAAATAGAATTTTTGGGAATAAGGTTTCTTAATATTTTCTACCAACTTGACCCATATATAGTTGGTGAATTATTACATTTCCCATTTGCAAATTTTATTGTTAAGCAATTCCAACATTTTTTAAGGATAGTAAATTATATTAGGGACTTTATTCCTTATATGTCATATTATACTAGCTAGCTATCTAAACTACCATCAAATCGAACATTATGGGGCCATAATTAGATAAAAACAATGAAGCAATTAAAGCAGATCAGTTAGCATCTACCTCTACTAAAGCTTTCTGAGAAAGGAAAAAAAATCTTGTAGGTTAATTCTAGTGAAGATTTTTAGGGTGTGGTGCTAATAGATGAGATTAAAGGAAAGCAGATTTTTAGGGTGTGGTGCTAATAGAGGAGATTAAAGGAATGTAGTTTTGCTTTGGAAATGATATTAGACAATTTAAAGACTCAAGAAAGAACTATTATATGATTAACAAAGAGATTCTGGTAGTAAAAAGAGGTATATAAAAGTTTAAATTTCACCTTGGCCCTTATCTCTTTACAATAGAAATGGACATTATGCCTTTCCTAAAGATACTAGAACATAATAAAATGCTATTTCCTAGAAACTTAATTGCTTCGATGGAAAGACTGGTTCTGTTTCTATAAATTCATAGTTAAGCATACCAAAGGACATTAATACATATTAGATGATTTCATCTTTCGACCTAAAACATATATTAATCTCATCACTCCTTCCAAATCCATTCCTCTCATCCTTTCAATGGTAAACCTACAAAATGTTGCCAAAGTAAAGAAGTTCTTCCCTCTATTAGAACCCTTACCATTATTAACAAAATTACTACTCTCACCCAAATAAGCCTCTTCTATTACCTTCATCTTTTCTTAAATAACTAGGCTTACCTTGCTGCTCATCCCTCTTTAACATTTAGACACCATATCTTACTGTGTTCTTCATTAGTGGTTCTCTCTAAAAAATGCAATGTGGTACTTATGACCACTTCTTTCCATATATGCTTATGTTATGTCTCTTCCTCCCTTACGGATATACTAGGGTATATGTGATAGGGAAAATGAAGATTCCATCCTATTGACTTTCCTTTAGCGATACCAACCACTGATGAGATGGAGAACTCAACTATCACAAGTTATTAAGCATCTCAGGCTATGGGAGACTCCATTACAGAAGCAGACTACCTAATGCTTCTTTTTTCTTCACCAACCTTATAACACAACACATGATGGGTCAATTTGTTCTAAAAATCAAGTGTATTTCTTGCACACTTAAGTTCAATGGCCGAGGTATAAAGAAAATGTCCTCAAAAGCCTTTGGGACTTCTTTAGAGATCTAAATCATTTTCCTAAGTATACATCACTAGCTATTTCTACATCTATTAGACCTCACCTAGAAGAATTCATTCCTGGAGAACCTCAAATGCTAGATTTTGAGATTCCAAATAACCCTATAATGGACTTAAAATTGGGCCTAAACATTATTGGCCCATGTCAATCTAGATCCTTAGCCTTCCAAGATACTCAAAACCTAGATGATGATCTTCCAATCATTAATAAAAAGGAGCCAAATAATCTTTTTTTTAAATTAAAAAAATGAATTGAGCTCCAATAAGAGGAGGAGAAAAGATAGTGATAGTGATAGCATGAGTGCAGGAACTTATCCATAAAATTTACAATTATGGTAAGAAACTATCAAAAAAGGAATAGATGGTTAATATTCCTTTTCATTATTATCCTTGTGAATCTTTATGTTTAAAGTCGTTTATCTCTATGTCTAGGTGTCATATCTTTTAAAATATGTTTTCTCTTTTATGTCATGATGTGACTTCTTATTCATTTAGTATGTGATGTAACATTGTTCTTATCTAAAGTTGTTTGTATTTTTTAATCTCCTTTACATATAAAAGCAAAGGTCCTCTTCCATTTTACTCAAGAAAAAGCTTTCATTAAATAAAAAATGTGTTTTCCTTATGGCTTCCCTCTAGAACTCTCTCTCTCCCCCTAAAGTTTAAATCTTTAATATGTTTACTTCTATCACACAAAGATACGAATATTCTTTGCACTTGCCATTATATAAAGATCATATGCATAAGAAAGTATCAGACCTATGACCCTATTTGATTTTAGGTTAAACAGGGAAGACTGCTTAACTTAGATCTCAAAAAGGCAAACCTTGAAGGATCATGGTTTCTGTCTTGGTTAGCATACCTAGAGTCTTAATTATAATTATTTTTATTTATCTTTGAGCTTTTATAGAGATCTATTTTATCATATTTCATATGAATTTCTATTATCCTTGTAACCCTCCTCTGGGGAACCCATTTGGTATCAGAGCACTTACCCAAAGACACTAGGATCTATGATACTTCATAGAGTGTTTCATTATCAAATTATAGGTAACCAAATATGTCACTTTTTAGTTTCACAATCTTTATTAACATGAAGTACTTTGTAAGGAACTTCTCCACTAAGTTCCCTAGTGTTATGATTGAAGCCACCAATAGTGTGTTTAATCATTTCTTCACTCGATCCCTCATTAAGAATGGCAGAAAATGACATTTGGTTTAATTTTGACATAGTTTAGGGCAATTTGATAATCTTATAAGACTGGATCATGTCCCCTTAAGTGATGGTTTCACATATTAAAACATGATTTTATACTCCTCTATTATATTAAGGTTTGAGTATAAGATTACTGACTTCTTTTGTCATCTAGCTACTCGATAAAGCACCTTATCAATCTTCGAATCCTATTAAATAATTCAAATGTGCTAATCCTTATCATACAATCATATTACACCTATAATCAAAATAAACCAATTATAAAAATAAAAGAATAAAATAAAAACAAAGAAATAAAATGCTAGAGTAAAAACATTCAAATCTCCTAAACACCAATTGCTTACTCAACAATGATGTCAAAAACTTAGTGAGAGATATCATATGATTTACTTATATTTTCTTTATTACAATATATTATTCACAATTTAAGGTAAATGCAAGTGTCAT
>JANSVA010000008.1:43385027-43436266 GCA_025504915.1 Erythroxylum reticulatum | reverse complement strand
CAAAACATGTGCTAGTCTTTTTACGTTCTATTAATGTCCAATCTTAATAGAATAATGACTAGGAACATTTAGGAATAGTACATAAATGCAATATCAATCTTATAATTATAATCTCATTATAATTTTATTTGCAATGTACAATTATCCCATAGACTTTATCATATACATATAAATATGTACAAGATAAAGAATGCCTTTATATAATTTATCACTAAACTACAATTAAAGCGATTGGCTATAGGGCATAAACTAATAGATAAATGAGTGACATTTGACATAAGTAATTAATTGACAAATGGAAGCAATGATTAAGTAACAAATGGACTAGTAATTAGGCGACATTTTTCAACTTATGTAAGAGATAAGTAACTTACATGCTTAAGGACATATATTGAAATAATATGGTGACATCTAGCGCCTTAGGTGTAACGTTTTTGTAGTGTTGTTTCAACCTAGATCATTCTTCTTCTCTTCTCATCTCTCACCATCGAAACTTGCTTCTATCTCCCCTTCTTGTGTTTTTCTTGAGGTTATGATAAATTACCACACTAAATACATGCTTTTACCTTTCATAAATAGCTAAAAAAATAGCTAATTATTTTTGTTTCATCATAGCTGAAAGTCATTTAATTCCATCTTGAATGTGTGATGATTCTGCATGTTTGGAGTACTAATTTAGAGTGATTTTTGAGCTAGGATTAGAACTGAACAAGTAAGTAAAAGATTAGTGTTTATGGCATGTTATAATATAGAATTGATGATGATGAATTAGGATGAATGCCATATGATCTTAATGTTTGATTGTTCTAGAATTTGATAGCTGGAATGTTTTTAATGAACATGCTTCGGTATTTTGGATATATTTTGATATGTAAATTTACAAATGAGATGATTCTTAATTTAAATTGATCTAGAGAAATTTTGATACAATTTCTAAGAAGAAATTGAATTTGAATTTTGTCATTAAAGGTCTTTCAATTTAGTTAGAAATTGAGTTTTGGCTTAGGTTGTAGCCCTACCTGGGACAGAAATCATATCCTATAGTTATGGAATGAATTGTATTGATGTATGCTGAATAAGACAAAGTTGTCCTCGCAAAATTTGTATCATATTCTCTTAGCTTTCAATTGGTATAAAGTTTGTAATTTTTGGATATTGTAATTGAGAGATATTAGTTGTACAATTTGAATGCATGATAATGCCCTAGCCAAAATTTCAAATGTACTCAGTCTGTAGTATTTTAAACATAACTTTTGGAATACTAAATCAAATTGCATGATCTTGGTATCATTGGAAGCTTAAGACATGGAAGAATAATTTTATAAAAGAAATTGTTATCAAATTACATCAATTTCTTGATGAGAATAATCATGCAAACTGGAACCGAAAGTATGTTTTTAGACAAATTTGAATTGATCAATTGAGTATTGATATATGAATGAGTTTTGTGACAAGAATAATGTTAAGGAACCCGAAATTGTCATGACCATGCATTGTACGTATTTAGTATACATGAATGTGAATAAATGAATTCATAATTGTGCAAAATTTGATATGTGTGTGTATTATATGTTATAGAGGAGCACATTGAGCGCCATCATCCAAACATTGCTAGAACTTCAAGGCAATAGCTTTCTGGAACGATTTGTGAGTAACCTAGATGTGTGTCCTCGATTTAGAAACATATTGTGCTCATAATATTTTGATTAAACTTGATGTTTCTATATTGATTAGATATTGCTATAATTATGACATTAATGATTCCAAACAATTGATTGTTCGAGGAGTTTGATATTCGGGACTGTATTAGGAGTATTTTTGATTTGAATGTGAATTTGATTTTACTGATTCCAAACATGAAGGTCTGACGTATTGATTGATTAATGTGATATTGAAGTGCTCCTTGAATGTGAATTTGGATTGACTATATGTTTACTCAACATGTTTGTTAAATGTCGGACTAAGGTTCGATGATAATTTTGATTTAAATTGTGAATGATTGATTGAATATAATAAATGGGAATGGGACTGTAAATGTGTTTGAATGGGAATGAGATTGAGAATGGGAATGATTGAAATAATGAATGATTGAATATTATTATGATGCATTTCATACATGAATGCATGATCAAATAAAGATAGTTGTGACATGAATAGCCATTGAATATGAGCTTAAAGCTCCGGAATGTGGTATAGATCCAAAGGCTCGATATGTACAATGAGCCTTGTATTTGTAATAGGTAAGGGATAGTATTAATGAGCTCGGTATCCATAATAGATATGGGACAGTTTAGGCACTCTAGTCACAATAACGTAATAATTGAAAGTGAGTCACATGAATATTGCATATACACTAATTAAGTGTGATTGATTGATTGAATTGTAATGTGGATATGGAATTAAATGAGATTGGGATATGTGAAATATATGATATATGGTGCAATTTGTTAATTGGAAAGTTGTGAATTAATTGCTTATATGATTTGATATGTGATATAAATTGGGTGAACCATCTAGGATGGTTACATCATTGAGTTCGCAAAACTCATCAAAATTGCAACGTTGTTATTTCAGGTCCGAAGAGAATATTATAGATAGACAGACTCTACAAGAAGATTAATTCTTGTATTTTTGCTAAGAAATGGTTCAAAGGTCAATCAGGTAAGACTAAAGGATTAGTTGGTAGTTTTTGTACAATTCCTCTTTCAAGTAGTGTGTTATGTATAGAGTTTTGACATTGTATATATCCGGATGGTTTTTTAAATCACAATGTATATTTGGCTTTTAAGAAATAAAATGAGGAATGCAGTTTGGTTTTAGAATTGATGATTTTTATGTATAATAATTGATGCCATGATTAAGTTGGATATGTGCTTGCTCTAACATGCCATTATTATAGGTTATGTACTTGAATGTCCACAGGGTGTTTCGGTATGTAATCTATGGTAGTGGGGTGTTACAGGGTGTTACAACAAGGGTGGCATGCTAGAGCAATCATGACACAAACTTAATCACGTCATCATCATTTAATGCGTAAATGTCAAAATATTAAAAAACCCAATTCCTTATTTTCATTTTATAAAACCAAACATGTACATTGTAGCTTTACAAGAACATCCATATATGTACATTATTCAAAACTAATAAGACTTTTCATCTCTGCCTACAGAATACGCTACATACATGAGGAATTATACAAAAGTTTTATGTAGATCCTTTAGTTTTAGCTGACCGAACTTTGAGCCATTTCTTTTATCCAAAGTACAAGAACTATGCTTATAGAGTTTCTCTGTCGCTAGTATCCTCGCTTAAACCTGAAATTCATCATTTCAATTTTGGTGATTTTTGATGAATGTTGATCGGATTGTTCAATTGAGTCATTTTTTTAATTAAACTACTTGGTTGAAACGTCATTATAGCCTTTTAATGTAGAGACACATATTTGTGATGCATATTGATCTGGTTACTCAGCTACATCACGTTCTCAATTGTCCACTAGCTCTATTCATAACCCAAAGGCATTTGAGAACATGATGTAGCTAAGTAACTAGATCGACACGCATCACAAATGTGTGCCTCCACATCAAAAGGCTATAATGACGCTTCAACCAAGTAGCTTAACAAAAAATGGCTCAGTTAAGTAACCCGATCAACATTCATCACCAATGTTTACCTCTGAGTAAAAGACTACATCATTGTTTGAATAAATTAAAAAAAGTGTTTTCTAATAAAAACCTATCGAACTTGTAATAGCTTGACTTTTCATGAAAATATACTTAGGAGTAGTTACAAAGTTTGAATGACCAAAGAATTATTAATGTTTGTGTGTAATTGAAAAGGGTAAATAAATTAACACTTGGGTCTGGATTAATATGTATATTTAGTTCAAAACCCCTAGTCACATATTTTGTTTGTTAATGATTTGATATGACTTGAATGATTGTGTTTTAAATTAAATTTATTTCATGAAGTTGAAGCCATTGTCTCATTACTGTATTGTGTGGTTGTTTTTTTTTCTTTTGCTTAAGGACAAGCAAATGTTTAAGTGTGGGGATGTTGATAACCATGAATTGCATCATATTTTAGGGTTTAGTTTGATACGTATTTAATTGTTAATTCAATCTTTTGGCGTGTGTTTAGGTTAGAATTCTGTTAGTTTGCTAATTAGTTTTGTTTTAAGTGCTTTATAGGTTAGACTAGTCTTTGAGCTTAATTATTATGTTTTTGAGGTACCTTGATGTGTTTGTTAGTTTTTCAAGGTCAACATTAAAGAATAAAGAAATTTTGGAGACATTCAGGCCGAAATAACGGCCTAAGATCGTGGCACAGTAGATCACGATCGTGATAGAAGCATCAAAGTTGGCTCACAATGATGGCCCATATGTCACGATCATGACAGAAGCCCAAGATATGGCCTATGATCGTGGCTTGCTTGCCACGATCGTGACAAAAGGCTTGAAGACGGGCTTTGATCGTGGCATGAAGGGCCACGATCGTGACCAAAATTAGGCAGATCTACAGACACTCAAAATATCAAGTTTTGAGGGATTTTCAAACCTTTCTGACCCCAAAAAAACCTTAGGGCTACTCAAAGCATGAAAAGTATTTAAAGATCAAGACAAAGGAGAAGAGAGAGCATTTTGCATCAGCCACTTTTTAGAGAAAACCTAGAGAGAATTGTTAAGAGATAAAGAAAGACAAGAAGGAATAGAGAAATAGACAAGAAGCCGAATCAACGTAGTTCCCAGATCAGGAGTTTCTCGACGTCGCTGCCTCCCGTCATCTATTTAAATTCGTATTTCCTGTTATTTTCAATTTTATTATTGTATAGAATTGGAATAATAGTTGATAGGATTTTAGAAGTTGATGTTATTTCTAGACTCACCTTCGAGGTTTTATCTTTGATTTAATGAAATTTGTTTGTTTATGTTTGACTGGATTTAATGTGCTTTAATTTCTACAATTGCATAATTAAGTGATAAACTGTGAGGGTGAATCGAGTGAAAAATTATTAAATTGGGCTAGTGAGAGTTAGGCAATTTAATGGAACTAGAATTAAATCAAATCGGTAAATTGCGTTAAGAGAGATCTTACAATAGTTTCTAATAGTTTATTAGACAACTTCAAATCTAATTAGGGTTTTGGATAGGTTGTTAATTGAGAAATTGCAACTTCCATAATCTGATTAGGGTTTATAAATTAGGGTTAATGGTTATAACTCGAGAGAGAGTAATCAACCCTAGGATCATCTAGAACCAATAATCCAGTAATTTATAATCAATTAGATTAGCATTAAATATTAGTAAAATTCCCTTTCTCTCAATTGGTAGTTCCTTAGGTCGATTCTTGAGTGTGCGTTGCAATTGCTAATTTGTTAATATTTTTGTGATTGATTTTTGAATTGATTTGCTTGATTGAATTGCATTCTTGTTTTAGTTTTGTTACATTTGAATTTCTACGATTTACTTTGGCCTTAGATTTTAGGATTAGATTATCCCTCCTCGTGGAATCGACATCTTAGGCATTATGCGAACGACCCATTCGCTTATAGATTATCGAGGTTAATCAATTAAAACTTAAACACATTAAAAAACTACGATCACCTATAAGTTGAAAATCAAAATTTATGAGTTTAATAGCTCAATATGTCTTAGGTTATAACTCCACATGCAATTGATATGCTTTTCCATAAACAAGCCTATATGGTGTAGTGCTAATTGGTGTCTTATATACCGTTCTATAGGCCCATAGAGCATTTTCTAACTTAACTGACCATTCCTTCATATAGTGCTCTACGTTCTTTTCAAGAATTCATTTTAAATCCCTATTACCTATTTAAACTTAGCCACTAGTTTGATGGTGATGTGAGGCTGCAATTTTATATATGATTCAATACTTTTTAAATATCTTTTCAAATTGAACATTACAAAAATTTGTTCCTCTATCACTAATAATTGATTTAGGTGTGCCAAAGAGTAAACCTTTTTTTTCAAGAATTTTACTACATCCCTAGAATCATTTTTAAGTAAAGCTTCAGCTTTAACCCATTTATAGATGTAATCAACAACTAGTATGTATTTATTACATGAAAAACTAAAAAAGACTTATAAAATAAATACCTAAAATATCAAATACTTTACACACAAGAATGAAATCTTAAGGCATCTCATCATGATAAGAAATATTACTTCATTGCTTGCAACTATCAAACAAATATATATATCTTTGGGCATCCTAAAAAGTTAATGGCTAATGAAAACTTAACTCAAAAACTTTATGAACCATCTTGTTTGCACTATTGTACCCTCTAGTTGGTGAAGCATGACAATGCCTTAGAATCTTCCACTCTTTGGAATAAGGTATACATCTTCTCATAATTTGGTTTGCACAAATATGGAACAATTACAACTCCCCCAAAAATAGTCCTTCAAACATTAAACAATTTCTTCTTTTGCTAATAAGAAAGATCCTTTGGTGAGATCTTAGTCGTTAAGTAATTTAGAACATCTATAAATAAGGGATTTCAGGATCGCTTATCTCCTTTAAATTGTATAAGCGCTTTTCTAAAAATTAATAATCTAGATCTTTATCATTCAACACATCTAAATTTGGATTTTTTAAGCGAGATAGATGCTCTGTTACCAGGTTTTAACTCCCTTCTTATCCTTAATCTCTAGATAAAATTCTTGTAATAATAAATCCATCTATTAATTTAGATTTAGATTCTAGTTTATTTAGCAAGTATCTTAATGTAGAGTGGTTAGTATAAACATCAAATTTGGACAGATTATGTAAGATCTAAATTTATCAAATGCAAAAACCATTTCTATTAATTCTTTCTCCATGGTAGTATAATTCTCCTGAGGGTCTATTAAAGTCTTGCTAGTATAGTAAATTTAATGAAAATGCTTATTCTTTTTTTGCCTAAGTTTTACACCTACTGTAAAGTAACTTACGACAAGTTAGTTCAAAACAAAAATTTCAATATGATGCAAACATAATCAGGGCATTAGTTAACTTTTCCTTAAGAAAGTTAAAAACATCTAAGCATTCTTGAGTGAAGTTAAATGGTGCCTCATGCCCTAATAATTTGGTTAAAGACATAGAAATTTTATAGAAGTCTTTAATTAATCTTTTATAAAAGCCTATATGTCATAAAAAGCTTCTAAGAACTTTAATTGAAGTATGAATGGCAGTTTCTCCATAGTTTCTATTTTGGCTTTATCTACCTTAATACTACTTTTTGAAATTTTATGGCATAAAACTAAGCCCTCTTATTCCATAAAAGTCCACTTTTCCTAATTCAATACCAAATTAGTTTCCTCATATATTTGAAGCACTCTTTCTAAATAACATATGGCTAAATTAAAATAATCACAAAATAGAAAAATCACCTATAAACACCTCGATGAAGTCCTTAACTAATTTATAAAAAATAACCAGTGTGCACCTCTGAAATGTAGCAGACATATCATATAACCTAAAAGGGATCCTTTTATAATCGAATGTACCATAGGGATATGTGAATGCTTTTTTGTTTTGATCTTCTAGAGAAATGGAATTTAAAAGTAGCCTAAAAATCTATCCAAAAAACAATAACACATATGTCTGGCTAACCACTTTAAACATTTGGTCCACGAAAGGCAAAGGAAAGTGATCTTTCTGAGTAGCATTATTTAGCTTCATATAATTGATGCAAACTCTCCACCCCAATGATGGTTCTTATAGGAATCAATTCATTTTTCTTACTAGATACTACCATTATTCCTTCTTTCTTTGGAACAACCTGCATAGGACTTACTTAAGAACTATTAGAAATGGGGTAACCACTTCGACATTTAGAAGTTTAATTACCTTTGGTTTTAATACTTCCTTCATCTTAGGATTCAACCTCCTTTAGGGCTACATAACTAACTTGAAATCATCCTCTATAAGAATCTTATGAGTGTAAAAGGAGGGGATAATTCCTCTAATGTCATAAATATTCTAAGTAATGGCCCTCTTATACTCCTTAAGCATATTTAGAAACTTCTCTTTTTGATATGCTTTTAAATTTGAAACAATAATCACTGGAAGCTTTGAAATGTTCTCCAAAAATGCATAATCCAAATAATTAGGTAACTTCATCAATTCCAAATCTAGTGGTTCTTTAATGGAGAAAAACCCCTTCTTTCTTTTATCAGTATCTTCAAACTCCTTCTTCCTCATTATATATTCATTAGCTTCAAAGGAGGCTACTTACTCATTATTTATGGGGCTATCCTCATCCTCTTCACTTTGAATAAGGCACAAATCCAATGGATCTTTAGAAACAAAATCCTACATAACATCTAAAACTGCAACATTAATGGTATCAATAAGATAGAAAGTATCATCCTATTTAAGGGAATGTTAGATATTTTAAAATTAACCTCTTCTTCCCTAACCTTAAGAACATCAGTAACATCGATAATAGATCTAGCAGTTCGACCTAGAATGAAAGGTACCTCCATATCCTTATTCATGTCCAAGATAACAAAATTAACTTAAAAAATAAATTGATTAGCTTTAGCAATAACATCCTCAATAATACCACTAAGTTACTTAGGTGATCTATTTACTAACTGAATGCTCATCTTAGTGGATTTTGATTAACCTACTATAAGTTTTTAAAAATAATTTATAGGGAATTAAGTTAATATTAGCCCCTATGTCAGCCAAATAAGTAAGTGATAGTAAAAATAATGGGTCTTTAAGCTTCTTAGACAACTTGTTTAATAAAATAGTCGAGGATTCCTCACGCAATGTCATTGTAGCTAGCTTCTTTATCTTCCTCTTGTTAGATAACAATTCATTCAATAACTTAGATATTTTGACATTTGCGAAAGAGGCTAAACAAAAGATAAGTTAATATGGAATTATCTAAAAATTTCAAAAAATTTACCTAACAACTTTTCTATACGATCTTTCTTTAACTTAGCAAGATATAGGAAGGAGAATTGGAATTCCTTGACTTTTGGAGGATGCTATTCACTATTAGCTTTTTCTTGACTCGTTTTATCACTTTCCTCTTCACTGTAGGTCTTATTTTTAGCTTGTAATTCGTTTTTCTCCTACAGGTGTCTGCCTTTGCATATTCTTTATGATTTATTTATGTACTACTAGGCAAACTTCCTTATTATCTTTTGGAACTAGTTTTCCAAACTATCTAGTCTAGTTCTCCAAGTTACGTATGGAAGACTTTTGATTCCTTAATGAATTTTCAATAGTTTGACATCTCACATCTAAAGTATATAGAAATTTAGTCATGAGATCTTCCAAGTTTAGCTTCTTTCCTAAGGTGGGTGTTGCTAAAATCCTAGTAGAAGGTTGTTCCTTTACTGTCTTTGCTTCCTCTAAGAGAAATTTGAGTGATTCCTCTATATGTGATTATATATGTTATTATAAGGATTATTTTGAGGTCTAGGAACATTCTCATATAGTCCATATACTCAGACTTTACCATAGTCTTTGTTACTTAACATTCTTTACTTGTATGCCCTAGACCATACACATTACACTGTATCACCTGGATCGATTGGGAGTTTAATGTTAACCAATCAATCTTTTTGCTAAAAGCTTTAACCTAGCATGCCAAATTTGTAATTGCATCTACATCATAAACTCAGTTGGTTTATTAGGTTTTGCTCAAGAAGAGCACCACTGATAGTTGTTCACTTACATATCCTTAATGAGATTCAAAGTTGCTTGTAGTTTTTTATTGTCTAAAGTACCCCCAGATGTTCCATCAACCCTCTATCTAGTTATTTTATTAAGCTCATTATAGAAATTCTGAATTGGTAACCTTAGTGGTAAACTATAATATAAGCAATTCCTTAACATCATCTTGAATCTCTCCCACATATCATATAGGGTCTTTGAATCAATCTAAGCATAAGAAAAGATGTCATTCCTTAGTCTAGTATTCTTGGTTAGTGGAAAATACTATAAAAGGAATTTTTTTATTTTCTATGTGGTGATAGATCCCTCAGTATAGAATTCAACCACTGCTTAACTCAGTTCCTTAAAGAGTGTAAAAACAATCTAAATCTAATTGCATCATTAATGGCACCATTGATCTTAAAGGTGTTATAAATCTCCAAAAAATTGGCTATGTGTATATTGGGATCATCATCTCATAACACTTCAAACTAGACATGCAATAGCCTGTCTCTATACATAGGGGGTTAACTATTAGATTAAGTCATATGAGTTATTTCATTTACATGCACAACATTTGCATGAACACATGAATTATGATTTATAAAAAATTGCAAAGATATTATATGCACTCAATTGACTTATTTCAGGGTATGAAAGATTTTAAATAATTATCATGTGATTACATGATTGTGTATTGAACATGTCTTGAATTTTGTTTTGATCGACTATAATTAGTAAATTGGAATTTATTATTATAAGTGGGAGATTGATGATGTGATATATGCCCTTAGACTAGGAAAAATGTTAAATGGCAAGACAAATTAATACATGGACATTTAGGTTGAGTAGGCCTATGAAATAGTGACACGTGGCAATGGAGAATGAGTGACAAATAGTTTAGATAATTGAGTGACAGATGGCTTAGGTAATTGGGTGGCAAGTGGATTAGGAAATTATAAGAAAAATGGTCTAGTTATGAAGTGACATTTGGTAGTTTAAGAATAAGACATATAGTTTGGGTCTTTAATTGACAAGTGCTATGACTAGTGTTTCAACACTCAACATACACCTAGACACTAACAACACACACACACATGAAAGATCACCTTTCTTTTTTGTTTACTACATACTATTTGCTTCCTCCTTCTCTCATCATCAAAACCCATACACCAACCTTACAACCTTGAGATTTTGCTAAAATTTTTCAATTTGTCACTCCAAAATTTTATTGTCTTCATCTTGATGCTAAAATCCCTTTTGTTTTCACCTTGTTCTTGTAGTTGTATTTGTATGCCTGGAAGGCTAGGTTAGCTTGATCATTGATCTGAACAAGTAAGTGATTTATTGATCTATTATGATGTATGTTAACATAACATTCATGATGATTAAATTAAGATGGGATTCATGTGGGGTTGATGATGAGTGGTGCTGGAATTTGATGGATGAATTTGTTTTGTTTTAATGTATGAAACCATAGGTTAGAGGTTGTTTAATGGGTGATTTTAGGTTGGGATTTAAAGTGTAATGAAGGTGAATTTATGGTAAAGAAAGTTGTAAGTGTAGTGTTCTTGAAATGGAAAAGAACTAGGATTACATATATGATAGTGAATGATAGTTTCTATTTTTATTTTTAATTCATGAAAGACTAGTTTATAAGTTGCTAAAGTGTTTACAAATTATATGTGAATGGGGAAATGTGTTCTCAACTAAATGTTGAATGTAGGACTCATATCTTAAGAATATAATAATGACCGAGCACATTAAATAAAAGGTATTGATAGCGTAATGTGTGAATTGATACATTCCATCACATTAATATGCATGATTAGATAAAGGAGTTATGATCGGAGTGACCAACGTAAAAAAGAGCTTTAAGCTCAAGAATGTGCACAAAGAGCCATAGATTCAGTTATTAATGAGTTCGGTATTCAAAATGGATACGGGATAGGATATGAAATGAGCCTGCATCCACAATAGATACGGGACAGTAAATAGGTGCTTGGTCACAACAAAGTAAAAATCAAAGTGGTGTCACATGTTCATTTGCATATATAATTTTACTTGTATCATGCGAAAGATTTCAATGAATTATTGAATTGTTTTAATATGCGATATGCAATATTTATGTATATGTTGTACTTATTGACATGTGATGAAAGGTGATATAGTATATACAATGGAATGATATGATGTACTTTTTGAATTTGGTTATTCACTTGTGATATTTGTGTTTAAACTTAGGTGAGCATATTGATGATGGTTCACTCACTGAGTTTGCAAACTCATCAAAGTTGCAACGTTGGTTTTCAGGTGCAAGGGAGACCTAACTTTTAAGGTAAACTAGTAGAAGTCTAGTACTGTTAATTTGGGAAACAAGAATGGATTAAAGGTTTAGTCAGTTGACACTGAAGAGTCTAGATAGGATATTTTAGTTTAACATCCCATCTCAAATTAGATATTTTTTTATATAGAGTAGTAAACTTTCAGATGTTTTTGAAATGTAATATATCGATTATGAAATGTAACGTTTATACATGAGTTGTAAATCGTAATGACACAATGAATGTTATATTTGTGAATGAAATGAGAATGTTTAATATTTTGAAGATCTTGTGATACGTGTGATGCCATAAATAAGTTAATATAATTGCTCTAACGTGCCATTCTTGTAAGGTATATGCTTGGATATACTTTGGTATACTGGGTATATGCTCCATGAGAGTGGTATGTTACATTTTTGGTATCAAAGCATGGTTTGAGATCCTTAAGGACATACAGGAGCAGTTTAATATGATATCTAGCGAGAGGCTCGTATAGTGATTACAACTATTGTTTGTTATAGGTCATCCACCGTAAAAGACCATGTCATAGAGTCAACTGACCTTGAGTCAATAGGAGCCAACATAGAGTCTCCTATGTCCCAATCTGAACTAATGCCTCAAAGGGTTCCTAAGAGGAGGGAGAGGAGGTATGATAAACTTAGGAAGCAGGGGGCTGTGGACTTCTATAGAAGTACAGACCCTGTCAAAGTAGAGGGTTGGTTGGAAAGGATAGAGGGAATATTTGATAAGATGGGCTGTAAGTCTGATAAGAGATATGACTACGCAATTTTGTACTACAAGGTTCGACTTATCAGTGGTGGAAGACTATTCCCGATAGTTCTGCCTGACCATATAGACTAACGTGGGAGGACTTCCTGAAGGTCTTTAAGGAGAACTACATGTTGAAGATCTATTTGGACAGAAAGATGAGGGAGTTCCTTGATTTAAACAGGGGAACCTCATTGTAGCAGAATATAAGGTGTGGTTTAATGAACTATTGGGGTATGTCACTGCTCTAAGGGGAACCTCATTGTAGCAGAATATAAGGTGTGGTTTAATGAACTATTGGGGTATGTCACTGCTCTAATTCCAATGGAGGAAGACAAATGTAGAAAGTTTGAAGGCGGATTGAATATGGAGATCAGGATTAGAATGGCAAGTACTAATTTGAGTTGATTTACTGAGTTACGAGCCGCTTCAATTCGAATTAAGCAGTTACTAAAGGATGAACGAGGAGAGTATAGGCAGGAGTTCAGATTGAAGAGATATGGTAAGAATTAAGTTTGTTCTGGTAGAAGGTTTAGTAAACACCAGAATAGGTCATCGCGATCACAACCAAGATCGAGACAGTTAGGGTTTAGGTCGAGAAGTGGCTTTGTCTATTCTAGTAGAGGTCAGGCATTTAGGGGATAGACATATGGTGGGCAGGCATAACAGATGCGTAGTTGTGAGCATTACGGAAGGAGACATGGTAAAATATGTTGGAAGATATCGAGAGCCTATTTGTGATGTGGCTCTTTTGAGCATCAGATTAAAGGTTGTCCGGCCATTATAGGAGCACAGTCCAAAGTAATAGGAGGATCTGTAATTAAAATGACTATCCAGCAAAGCAGAGCTAGTGGAGTAGGATAGAGAGGTAGAGGTAGGGCTAGAACTAATTCAGTAGGTCCTAGTGCCAGAACTGAAATATAGAGCAACCAATCACAATACTAGCCTAGGATTTATGTCATTACTAGACAGGAGGCTCAGAATTCCCCTGATGTTGTTGCAGGTGTGTTATATGTCTTTAATTTTGAAGCATTTTCACTCTTAGATCTATGATCTACATATTGATTTAGTACTCCACACCTAGCATCTAAACTGCATTGTGAAAGAGATATGTTGAAATTTGGTTAAGAGGTGAGCATTTCAGTAGGTAGTATTATAGTGAGTAGGGAAGTCTATAAGGGGTGTGTTATTCGGATTGATCAAGCGGACTTAGAAGCTGACCTAATAGTATTGCAGATAAAGGAGATAAACCTTATTTTAGGTATGTACTGACTTACTACATATAGGGCTGTTATAAACTACTACATTAAGGAGGTGATTATTAAATCTCCTAATCAGTTAAGAGTAATATTTCGAGGTGTTAGTTAAGTAGTTCCAACTAGGTTGATTTCTTCAACAAATGCCTTTAGATTGATTTGAAAGGGATGTGAATCTTACTTAGCCTATGTAACTGATACTCGAACTGAGCATACAATTTGGGATATTCCTATTGCCAGGGATTTCCCATAGTTATTTCCCAGTGAGTTACTGAGATTACCCCTGGATAGGGAAACAGAGTTTACTATCGATCTTATTCCAAGTACCACTCCTATATCTATTCCTCCATATAGGATGACACTTGTGGAACTTAAGGAACTCAAGAACCAGCTACAAGAGTTATTAGATAAGGGCTCCATTTTTGTTTGTAAAGAAGAAAGATGGGACTTTGAGGTTGTGTATTGATTATAGGCAATTGAACCAGGTATTAATAAAAAACAAGTATCCTTCACTGAGAATAGATGATCTACTTAATCAGTTATAAGGAGCTCAAGTATTCACTAAATTGGATTTAAGATCAGGGTATTATTAGTTGAAAATAGCAGAAGATGATGTACCAAAGAGTGCATTCAAAACTAGATATGGACATTTTGAGTTTTTGGAAATGCCGTTTGGGTTGACAAATGCTCTGACAACTTTTATGACGTTGATGAATAAGGTATTCCATCCTTACCTAGATCACTTTGTAATTTTATTCATAGATTATATTTTGGTGTATTTGAAAAGTAGATAGGAACATTCTGAGCACTTGAGGTTAGTCTTACAGATAATGAGAGAGAAGCAATTGTATGCCAAGTTCAGTAAGTGTGAATTTTGGCTCGATCAGGGGTATTTTTGGGTCATATAGTATCTAGATTGGGCATATAGGTTGATCTAAAGAAAGTTGAGGTAGTGATGAAGTGGTAGGCACCTAAGAATTTATCGGAGATTCGTAGTTTCCTTGGATTAATTGGTTATTACAGTAGGTTTGTTGAGGAGTCTTCTTTGATCTCAGCCCCTTTGATAAAGCTTGTGAAGAAGAATGTACCCTTCCGATGGACTAATGAATGTTAGAGGAGTTTTGAGGAATTAAAACATCGATTGACTATAGCACTAGTATTAGTTATTTGATCGAGATCTATAGGATATGTTATGTATAGTGATGCTTTACACTAAGGATTAGGATGCATTTTGATGCAGTATGGTAGAGTGATTGCTTATGCATTGAGATAGTTCAGATCTTATGGGTTTAACTATCTGGTTCATAATTTAGAACTTGCTGTAGTCGTGTTTGCTTTGAAGATTTGGAGATATTATTTATATAGTGAGACATTTCAGATATTTACAGATGACAAAAGTTTGAAATATTTGTTAAGTTAGAAGGAGCTTAATATGAGACAAAGGAGGTGGATTGAACTGCTTAAGGATTATGATTGCATGATTGAATACCATCCTGGTAAAGCTAATGTGGTATCTAATGCATTAAGTAGGAAATCCAATAGCATTGTGGAACAGATTCAGACATCAAGGTTACCAAATTAAGTACAACTAACAACATTAAATGTCGAGCTAAATTTGGGATAGAAAGAAGCATTGTTAACTAAATTAAAGCTTAGACTGGTATTGTATGAAAGAATTAGAAAAGCTCATAGTAAGGACCCAGAATTAGTAAAGCTTATTGAGAGGTTGAAATAAGATCTAAGTTTTGAGTTTGAATTGAGAGATGATACATTGTGGTTGAAGCAGAGATTACGTGTATTTGATGTTAATGGTCTAAAAAGAGAAATTTTAGAGGAACACATAGTAGCCTATGCTATACGTCCTGGTACTACCAAGATATATAATACACTGAAACAACATTTTTGGTGGCTAATAATGAAGAAGTCAGTGGTTAAATATGTTGCTAAATGTTTGATATGCCAGCAGATTAAGGCTGAGCATCAAGCTCTAGTTAAAAAATTATAGTCATTGCCTATTCTAGAATGGAAATGGGAGAGGATTACTATGTATTTTATTATGAGTTTGCAAAGGACTCCGAGACAACATGATGTCATATGGGTCATCATTGACAAATTGACAAAATCGCTTCATTTCCTACTTATGAGAGAGAACTACATACTGGATCAGTTAGCTACGAGGTATGTTAATAAAATAGTGAGATTATATGGAGTCATAGTGTCTATTGTATTAGACCAGGATCCCAGATTCACTTCTAGATTATGGGGTAGTTTAGAAATTGCATTAGGTACAAATTTGAATTTTTGTACAACATTCCATCCTCAAATAGACGGACATAGTGAGAGAATTATTAAGACTATTGAGGATATGCTCAGAGCCTGTGTTTTGGAGTTCCAAGGAGCATGGGATCAATATGTAGCTCTTATTGAATTTGCATATAATAATCATTTTCGCAATAGTATTGTTATGACTCCATATTCATTAAATAGTACAAAGCATCGATCACATTTATATTGGGATGAAGAGGTCTAAGGATTGTTGAAGGCTCAGAGATGATTCAAGACACTGTGGATAAAGTGAAGTTGATCTGTAGCAAAATTAAGGCAGCTCAAGACAGACAAAAGAGTTATACAGATCAACACCGAAGAGATACGGAGTACCAAGTGGGAGATAAAGTGTTTATGAGAGTATCACCTTGGTGAGGAGTGCTAATGTTTGGTAAAAAGGGTAAGTTAAGCTCTAGATACATTAGTCCATATGAGATTATTGAGACCATTGGCTTATAAGTTAGCATTACCGCCAGAGATGCTTCAGATTCACAATGTGTTCCATGTTAGTATGCTCAAGAGGTATCGATAAGATCTGACGTATGTATTGCTAACACAAGAAGTTTAAATTACAATTAATTTGAGTTATATGGAGGAGTCGATCAAAATAGTTAGCTATCAAACTAAGCAGCTAAGAAACCGAGTAATTCCTTTAGTGAAAATCCTTTAGAGGAACCATTCGAGAGAAGAAAATACATGGGAAGCTGAAGAGAATATAAGAAAATAGTACTCCCGTCTGTTTAACCAATCGGGTAAGACTTTAGAGGATGGAAATTTCTTAAGGAGGAGAATTTTAATAGCCTGTCTCTATATTTAGGGGTCTAATGGTTAGATTAAGTCATATAAGTTATATTACTTTAGAATTCTTGAGGTGCATTTCATTTACATATATAATATTCACATACGCACATGAATTATGATTTAGAAAACATTGCAAAGATAGTATATGCACTCAATTGACTTATTTCAGGGTATGAAAGATTTTAAATAATTATAATGTGATTGCGTGATTGTGTATTGAACATTTCTTAAATTTTGGTTTGATGGACTATAATTAGTAAATTGGAATTTATTGTTATAAGTAGGAGATTGAGATGTGATATGTGCACCTAGACTAGGAAAAATGTTAAATGGAAAGACAAATTAATACATGGAAATTTAGGTTGAGTAGGCCTATGAAATAGTGACACGTGGCAATAGAGAATGAGTGACAAATGGATTAGATAATTGAGTGACAAATGGCTTAGGTAATTGGGTGGAAAGTGGCTTAGGAAACTATAAGACAAATAGGCTAGTTATGAAGTGACATTTGGTAGTTTAAGAATAAGACTTATGGCTTGGGTCTTTAATTGACAAGTGTTATGGCAAGTGTCTCAACACTCACCATACACCTATACACCATCGACATGCACACATGAAAGACCAACTTTCTTTTATTCTTTCTACATGCTATATTATTCTTCCTTCTCTCATCATCGACACCCATACACCACCCTTACAACCTTGAGATTTTGCTGAAATTCTATACTTTGTCACTACAAAATTTTGTTGTTTTCATCTTGTTGCCGAAATCCCTTCCTGTTTTCACCTTGTTCTTGGAGTTGTGTTTGTATGTTTAGAAGGCTAGGTTAGCTTGATCATTGAAGAGGCTTTGAGTTGAACAAGTAAGTGATTTATTGATCTATTATGATGTATGTTAGCATAACATTCATGAGATTAAATTAAGATGGGATTCATGTAGGGTTGATGGTGAGTGGTGCTAGAATTTGATGGATGAATTGGTTTTGTTTGATGTATGAAACCTTAGGTTAGGGGCTGTTTAATAGGTCATTTTAGGTTGGGATTTAAAGTATAATGAAGGTGCATTTTTTTTAAGAAAGTTGTTAACGTAGTGTTCTTGAAATGGGAAAGAACTAGGATTATGTATATGATATTGAATGATAGTTTCTGTTTTGATTTTTGATGCTTGAAAGACTAGTTTATGAGATGCTAAATTGGAATTGGAGATGAAGTTGATGAGAAAATGAAGTATAATTAAGGTATAATTGAGGAATAATTAATGGACTATTTTGATGGTGCTAGAATCTAGAAAAAAATTGAAGGAAATGGATGGTGAACTTTCTGTTCACCCATCCCACAATTATACAGCTCCCACAATCGTGGGCAATGATTTAACAAGAGAAAAATTATGTTTTGTCTTTCCACGATCTTGGAAAGGTACCCCACAATAATGGGCAATGCTTTGAAGTGAAAAAAATTCTATTTTATGTGATTGTTGAACGAACTAAGGATAAGTTACTCTACCTTAGTGTATTTGGACTTGATTAGGGCTTGAAATGAACCTAGATGGTTGCTTGATGAATTGGTTAAGAGTTTGATAAGTCTAGGTTGTTAATCAATGTACTCAAATCTGGAATTTATAAGTTGTTATAAGAATGAAGGCATTCTTAGGAATGAAAATGTGATCCAAAGGATGTGAGAAATGTGAATTAGGTATGAATGAATGAGAATTGGGGAATTGTGTGAATCTATAAGGCTAAAAAATGATTGGTAATTGAATGACTGATGAATCTAGAATAATCAAGTTTACTTAAGGCATAAATCAAATTGCTAATAAGTTATGTACAAGATATGATGTATAATGATCAAGACTTGTAAATAAGGATACATACTCGGGAATGTCAATTGAGTATGCATTGATCATGATATATAAACATATGGATGATTGAGTAATCATATAATTGATCAACTTAGTAATGTGTGAACTATATGTGTGCATTGCATGATTAAAGAAGAACAAGTAGATCGTTAAAATCCAGACATTGCCAGATCTTCAAGACAATAGCTTATCTGGAGCGTATTGTGAGTTAACCTAGATGTTTCTCACTACGATTGATTTGTTTTTGTTTAAATTTCAATTACTGAATCATTACTTACATAATTGTGATATTTTCGGACATTGTTGGTCAGAGGAGTTTGATATTCAGGAGTGTATTGAAAGTGTTTACTGATTGTATGTGAATGTGGAAATGTGTTCTTAATTGAATGTTGAATGCCAAACTTAGATCTGAAAAATATGATAAATGACTGAGCATATTGAATAAAAGGTATTGATAGCGTAATGTGTGAATTGATGCATTACATCACATTAATATGCATGATTAGATAAAGGAGTTGTGACCGCAGTGGCCAACATGAAAAGTGATTTAAGCTCAAGAATGTGCACAAAGAGCCACAGGCTCAGTTATTAATAAGCCTAGTATCCATAATGGATACGGGATAATATATGAAATGAGTCCAGTATTCACAATAGATACAGGACAATAAATAGGCCCTCGGTCACAACAAAGTAAAAATGAAAGTGGAGTCAAATGTGCATTTGCATATATAACTTTACATGTATCATATGAAAGATTTCAATGAATTATTGAATTGTTTTAATATGCGATATGCAATATTTGTGTACATATTGTACTTATTGAAATGTGATGAAAGGTGATATGGTATATACAATGGAATGATATGATGTACTTGTTGAATTTGGTTATTTACTTATGATATTTATGTTTTGACTTGAGTGAGTACATCAATGATGGTTCACTCACTGAGTTCGCAAACTCATCAAAATTGTAACATTAATTTTCAAGTGCAAGGGAGACCTAGCTTTTAAGGCAAACTAGTAGAAGTCTAGTGCTGTCAATTTGGGAAACAAGAATAGCTCAAAGGTTTGGTCAGCTAACACTGAAGAGTCTAGCTAGGATATTTTGGTTTAACATCCCATCTCATGTTGGATATTTTGTATATAGAACAGTAAACTTTCAGATTTTTTGAAATGTAAATATATGGATTATGAAATGTAATGTTTATACACGAGTTATAAATTTAATGACACAATGAATTTTATATTTGTGAATGAAATAAGAATGCTTGATCTTTTGAAGATCTTGTGATACTGTGATGCCATAAATATATTAATATGATTGCTCTAACGTACCATTCCCTTAGGTTATATGCTTGGATATAATCTGGTATACCGGGTATATGGTCTATGAGAGTGGTATGTTACAAGACAAACTGTTGCCCCATCTAAATTATGTTTAGTTTTATCTCAAAGTTGTTGGTACTAATAGTTAACCTTGTAATGTTGGACTCCATCCTATTCAAGTTTAGCTTAACATAAAAAAAAATTGTCCTTATTTGTTCTACCATGATTTCCAATTCTTCGGTTTTATTTTGATGTTCAATTTCCTCTATTTGTTGATAGCACTACCTCTCCAAGTCGGGTCCTTTAAAGATTTCTAAGAGTTGTCCTCTTAATTTTTAGATCTTATTCAATCAAATTAGATGGATTTCCGTTGTTTATAAACTAACCCAAAGACCTGTAAAAGTAACATAGCACATGAGTCAACATAATAACTCAACAAATTATAAACAATAAATGAAAAGAACTAAAATGATAAATAATGGATAGATTTAAAAAATCAGGTTTTCCTAATAATATAATCCCAATAAATGGTGCCAAAAACTTGATACACAAGATCTTATGCTTTATATATACAAAGGCAAGTGCACCTAATTGAACTATAGTATAATGAAAACCCAAAAATAAATACAGAAGATCCTACCCTATAGATTTAAAAAGCAAGTGCATCTATTGAATTATAGTATAACGACCATAAGTATCAAGTGTCAATCCTACAAGGACTATAAGCATTAGTAGTTACCTTTTTTCTATTACCTATTTGAAAAAATAAGGTGATGATTTAATTAAAATGAAAAATTAAACTAAAGTTCAACACAACTAATAACCAAGAATGCAAATCACACTTAGGTAATGAATCCCCTTAAGATTTCTTAAGTTATTAACCCTTTATTATGAGATTCAATTGAGATCATTGGCCCATGGAAATTCCTATTTAGGTTAATATATTTCTCAAGATTATGAACTCCTAATCCTAGGTTGATTAATTGAAATCACTTTTAGTTAAAACTCTTAATATTGCTTTATTGGATTGGTGAATTTCACTATTAAGTTTGAACTAAAATTGGAAGATTTATATTGTCCTATCTCTAGAATTACATGCAACTCCTTTTAATTATGTAAGATATATTCATACAAAAAATTTCGATATCTCATATGCTTGAAATCATACATTAATCAATATCCAAAAATATCAATTCAATAATTAATCCCAAAGTTTATCCATTTAAATACTAAAACAATTTAGTGTCTTAGACCACGTCACTATTCGAACATTCTTTCTGTCACAAGGTTTCTCTCTAAGCTATGTTCTCAGTTATGTCTTCATCTACATATGGTCTACGTTTCGGTACGATTTGACATATGATTGTGTGCCAGAACTTGGTAGTAAAAAATATAATTTTCTTTATGCTTTTGCTTGAAATGTCCTTAATCTCATGATAAATCTTATCCCAAGATCAAATGTTATCCAATAAACTAAGTAAAATAAGATAACTTAACAAAATACTAAAAAATATAAAATTTTCATATACATCATTTGCATACTTTGGAAATAATTTGTATCATTTTTGATGTAATTGATGGTGACGCAGGGGCTTTATATTTAATTTGTTATTATTATTTTATGTGTATTACTTATTTTATTGTTGGAATTTTAAGAGAAGAGTCGATGCAAGAATATGAAAATCTAAGTAGAATGTAAGCGTCCTAATAAGGTTATTTTATTGTTAAATCTTAATTTGAAAGTAAGTTATTAAATCTGACTATTAGGTGCCAAAAGCCCAGTAAAATTAATTTAAACTTGAGATATCACAAATTTCGTAAAGTATAAGCCGTGACGCAAATTAGAGCTGCGAATGCTTGATCTTTGGAATGAATTAGGGAGTTTAGAAATTGGAGATGATTAGTTGTATTCCATTTATAAACTTTGTGGGAAACCATTCGTTTTGCTATATGTGAACTCACTAGCTTTAGAAATTGCATCGTGCTTGATACGCTGTCATTTTTTTTTCTGGAATCATTTGTACTCATTTGAGGAACATTCGTTGAGAAGCAAAATACTAATTCATCCAGCCCCTGGATCTATCCAAGCTTCTTCAAACTATACTGGTGTAACCCGTGTATCTATCCCGAGCTTTCTCAAACAAGAAGAGGTCAAATTGTCTCTGGACGTTATACACTCAGAAAGACACCAATGCAATATTTTACATACATAAAATCACAACCTGAGTAGGGCCTAGAAGGTTATTACAAAGCTTGACAAGCACTGGACATAGTTTTAATTTGGGAACCAAAATATATCAGGTTATGTTCATTGAAACAGCAGACAAATCCACCCAGATCGGCTACTTATTTATTTATCATGTTCTATTACCCACAAGGCTTCATAAATTCCTGCATTGGGCATGAAAAGCAACATTTAATCCCAACTAGAAACAGAACTCTACAACAATGTACCAAGAGAGGCAGAACCAACTATGATTTTAACTTGATACAAATCATGTAGATAAATAAATAAATAAATAAAAACATGACAACTATCGTTTGATCCTCCAAAAGTAAAGGACTTATTCAACTAACTTTGACAAAACGTGCATAGGCTAAAGTAGAAAAGGAAATGACATAGAACGAGAATTCATGCACATGTTAGTGGACATATTTGTAGATACCTTAAAAATAGATGGACAATTCACATGCCAAATGCAGTTAAGGTCCTAATAATAAAGCGAACCTGTGCATACACATAGCAGATAGTTACAATCAAAAGAAGATTCGTGTATGTAAAGTACTTGTAGTCCAATTAAGAAAAGTTACCTTGCCACCAATTTCCTCTGGAAGCACTATGTGAATTGCTCCCACTTGGATCGTCTTCAGTCCCATCTTTCTTATACTAATTCACGAAGAAAGTAAAATTAGTACAATAGTACTGTATATTTGTCGCACCTGACTTTAAAAATTGAAACAATGGCAATGCTGACACTCACATACGATCCAGCTGTTTCGTTACTTGGGGCCCGGGAGTAGTTGTCTTGCCCACCATAGTAAAGCGATGAACTTAAAGGGCACGGTTGGACTCTCTCTTCCTCAAAGGCTGAACCCCTCTCTTTGTCCAGAATGTTATAGCCTGCTGCCTCTCCTTTCATAGCTGATTTGTCATGAAAAACAGAAAAATGTGAGGGCAGTTTTCTCCAAGTTCCCTGAATCAGAGCTGAAAAGCACATATATTGGAAAGGTTTTGAAAAGGGGCACCGTCCTGCGGTGGGTGAAAATTTGGCCATGTTCAGGTCCAAAGTCAATGTCCAAGGCATGGACTGTACCCAATAATGATTAATGAACATAAGTGTTTGCAGGACGTAATGAGCTAGAAGACTGATTTCTTTTATTCCCAACGTAATGACTTTTGCGAAGAGAGTCAGAAACCTGGAACTTCTTGTTTTCTCCAATTTCCAGATGATTGCTTTCCCCAAGATCCCCCCACATCAGAGTTTGAGGATTTCTTTCCTGAAACCTGTATAGGTTAACGTAAAAGCTCAGGTATTCTCCAAAAACTGATGAACTTTTCAGCTCCAATACAACAACTAAGTAGTTTTATTTCAAAACTTTCTTGATATGTAACAATAAAGAAGAAACACGTAATCTTCTCTAGGAAAAAAACTTCGATATTGAACTACTGCAAATCTTTCCCTCCCATCTCTCTTAATCTCGAATCGTTACTTAATTAAGTAAACTGACGAAACAACACGAAATAGGATACAAAATCTGACCTTTAAACATCCAATAAATACCCATAACAAGAAAACAAGGTGCATACTTAGCTTCACAAGATATGGCAGGAATGACATATACATAACAACACAAACAAAACAGCATATAAACGATCAACATGTGTTCATACTGCGGATGGAGGTGGAAAGATGGAAGAAAAAATCCCAGTGGAAGGCGATGGCGGTGACTCCTTGGTGCCAAAAAGATCAGCTGTGAATGAAGTAACAGCTTGCTTTCTACCGTCCATTGTTTCTGTATCAACTTCTCTAAACAAAACTAACTTCCATAACTAAGTAATGCTATGAACAACCTCTTTCCAAGAAAGACTTGTAATTGAAAAGTTTGTAGAGAAAGAACACGTTACTGTTCAAGTGAAAGATCCTAGTCTGCGAAGAACATCCCAAGTAGCGTCACGTATATATACACATAAAATGGACAGGCTAGACGGTCACTGGTTGTGTTGCGCCGCCCATGTGCACTTATCACCCTGGAAAAGATTCAGTCTTTACCATATTTTTTTTACTAAAGATCTCTTCGGGGTTTCTTCTTTCACTAAAAAGATATGGGGGAATTTTCGCCTAACTTCTCTATTTCCTCGATTCATTCAAATTCTGTATTCCACAATCTCACCCTTTTCATTTCTACTAGCCTCCACATTCATCTTTTTCCACGAAACTCAAATGGATAAGTGCCACGGGGGGTCCTCATGGAATCCTAAGTGGACATGCCAGTTGGTGCCGTGTGTCATGTAATGGATAATTCCAGCCTTTCTTTATCTTGTAGAGTCGCATATCACGTTTAGTAACGAAACTTTCCCAGCGATTCATTTATTCTTATATTCATATAAATGAAGATTTTCAAACCATTGCATTTAGTAAATATGCTTTTAATAATATTAAATAACAGGATATAATTTTTTATTTTTAATTTGTTAAAAAATAAAAACTCAATAATATATCTTGAATTGTTTTAAACAAGGGGAATAAAATCGCTTGACCGAACATTTGTAAATCCAACAAATACACGCATGTTGTGGTAGATTTGAAGGTTCACAAGAATATTAGACCAGAGACAATATCTACTTTTGTGAATCCCCAGCCAATTGTCCTTCCTAGTATTGAGATTCTTGGATACAATTTGAAGGCAGGGAAAGAGATTTGGAGAAATCTGTAATCTTTTTGATACCGCAAGTAGATAATAGGATAAGGTTGCTTTCCACTGACGACTGAACCCACCTTCCGCGAGTTTGTGCAAAATGCAAGTAGTTTGATTACATTCCCCTACATATGTTATAATGGATATTGTTCTTATAGTTGATACATGCCAACCATATCCAACGCCACGACGTCATGACTCATGACACATCGAAGTCTTTAATGTCTTCTTCTTTACTTCCATCTCTTTACATTTCTTTTTGGTGGGATATAGCTCAATGCTCTACTAAAGCCTACAGCATCGTACATAGAACATTCTACCAAAGATATGCCTTTTCACTAATACAAGTTCAGATAAGCTTATTCTCAGACGATAAAGTTTCTAGCTAAACATGTTTGATTGCTTGTTCAGCACAAGAAAAAAGGAGGATTCCTAAAGAGTGAAAAAACATAATTTAGAACATATGGAATGGTTCCTAATTATAAGGCCCAAACGTGATTTTCTGGTCGCTTCATGCATTGGCTTGCGTGTTCAAGGAATTGTGTAATTTTGGTCTTAGCATATCAGATACAGTGAAGGCACTACTACTGTCCTTTTCTAGGATCTAGTAAAATAAGTAATTTAAGAGCATATCAGACCACACAAACCTCTTCTTTGAATGTAACCTTTCAAACATGTGAGTTACTTGGCTTGCTTGATGCTCACAAGATGTCAACCTCCCTTCTTGTTGGATTGGAGTAGTCCAATTACATAAGATCTTTATCATAGGCTTAGTGAGAGAACATACTCGTGGGCTTTGACTCCTCGCTTCAATCCAAAATCTTAAATCATTAGGTTTATGGGTCCTTTTCACTTATATGTCCTTCACTAGTTTCATCTCTTTCTAATGTGGGATTTCTACTCACACTTGATATCCCAACACTTGTTAGATATTTGTGTCAAACATTTCAATCCACAGAGGTTTTTTTCTCCTTTTTTATTATTTATTTTTTGTTATGAACTGTATAATAATTGTATTCATTGCTTTCCTCAAACCACATGACTTGTCCCTTAGCCATTTTCATATGCCAAAGATACCACAATTAGAATAAAAACCAAGGCGGTCCAAACTATATATTAAAAAGAACATCTTTCCCATCATTCTTACAATAGATTGCATAAAACCAATCATGTTGTAGTTTATACACTTTCATGGAAAGACATATAATCTATTTGATTGCTTATTAGTGAAATAATCACTAATAGACCAATTCCGAAAAATCTCAAAGAAACTATTTTGAAAATTTGTATTCTCAATATCATCAAGATCATTTTGTCACCATCATAAATGATAATGTGGTTATTAACCTTTTCAAATTTACCACACATGGTAACTATTTCAATCTTCATCAAGTTTAAGAAGATAAATTTAACTGTGAATAAAGGGGATGTTCTTTAATAATATCATTTTTTTCCAGTGAGATATTTCGCAAGTTCTCTTTAGAAAAATGACATCTATACTTTATTAAAATATATTCAAAATTTTGTTTTCGGTTAACTTCTATGGACGAGCTCCAATTGGGTTTTTTTCCTTTATTGGGGCTTGACTATATGGGAAAACTCCTTAGCGATTGCTTGAGCTACATTAAAGTATTGGATGCCAATCTAGCTTTTATATTAACCACACGGCACCATCTGTGGTGATAGTTAACAATTGTTGTTTACATGTAGAGGAAAGTAATTTACTTGCAAAATGAAGGCCAAGTTTAGAATCCTTGATTGATGGACAACGGAAAGATCAAATTCTATAACGGAACCCTTAATTATTGGACAATGGAAAGATTGAGCTACATGGCTAACGTATTGGCAAAACATTATGCCGTAATACTCAAATAGCCAAAATGGATAGACTATGCTATGCAAGGGTATGTGTTAAGGTGAAAAGGAGAAAAAAGCTACCCAATGCAATGTCTATAATGAAATTGGATGAAGTTAGGGAGATGATTAAAGATGAAATACTCCTTACTTACACTTGAAAACTAGTGGTTCATAACAAGATTTAGAGACCCATAAGAAGATCCTACACAAATGGACTTTATCACGAGCTTATTGGTTTATAGGAGATTAATAAAACCCTTATTCAAGAGCAGTCATGCCTACTATAAATAATCAGAGGGATCCTATAATACCTAAAAAGAATCTAATTAGAGAGATGGTTGGAAATGTAAATGAAGAAAAGGACCTCGTAAATCTTAGCTATAAGGAATCACTCCTAACCAACTCACAATCAAAGATTGACGTAGTGAGGATTACAAAAACCTCTAGTAATGGTGTAAGAAATAGGCATGAGGAATCCTTAAGTAAAGACTCCTCAAGCCTACATAATTCACATTATGAGGAATTACTCCAAAATAGTTTGAAGACTAAGAATGAAGCCTTAAAGCTTTTAAAGCTTTTTAGATATCAGGAGTAGAATATGCAAAAAAACTACCCAATGGTGATTTTATAGAAGTTAGTTCCTCCTCCTCTAGAAGAAGGTTGGGAAGGAGGAAAAGCAGGTATAGGATTAGAAGTAAAAAATCTTCAAGCTTAATGTTAATTTTGTGCAAAATGTAAGAGGGTTAAAGCAAGCTATCAAGGTTTTATCCTAGAGGAAAAGACTATAATTATAAGAATTTTGGAAATAAAAAATCAAAGTTGTTAAATTGCTTGATAGATTGAGTTTTTAAGTGCTCAATGATATATCACTTTAAATCATGCTCTTCACTACAATGGTAAGATTATAATTTCTTACAAGGTTGCTTAAATCGAGGTCTTCAATATAGTTTTTCTAATCAAATGATACACTTTACTAGTTATCTAGAATGGTCCTCTAAGCTATTTGACATTTTAATTATTCATGTTGCTAACATCAGGTTTTAAAAGATGAGATTATGGGATGATATTGAAGTAATTCATGGAGAAATTAATAGATCTTGGATCATTATTGGAGACATGTTTTTTTTTTGCTATCATAATGAAGTTGAGGGAGTCAAATTGAATAAAAAAGGCATTGATATGGAGCTGAGACAGCTAGTAAACCAAATTAGGTCACCAGAATTAAACTTTATAGGGCATTTTTATTCTTAGAGCAACAAGTAGCAGGGGGATTAGTTCATTAGAAAGAATCTCAATAGATCTTTAGTAAATCATAATTGGTTGAAGTAATTTCCAGATTCCTATGTTAACTAAATTTAGATAACTCTACTATTGAGATCCTAAAACTAAGCTCTTGTCCTTATCAGAAAGCTCCTTTTAGGTTTTTCAATTTCCTATATAAGATTGTTGGATTTGATGAGGTGGAACGAGCTAGATGGACTACTAGATTTATTGGTTATAAGGCTTTCCAATTGATGAGGACGCTTCAAGTGGTTAGGGACGGGATTAAAGCATTTTAGAGGAAGTTTTATCAAAAACTGGATCCAATCTTTAGCAAACAAAAGATTCCTTCAATAAAATCCAAGCTAAAAGTTATTCAAATCCTTTTAATTAGGAGTTGAGAACACTAGAAGATAAACAATTGGGAGAGTATAATTCTACTTTATAGGTGCACATTTCAATGCTTAGGTAAAAAGTAACCGTTAATTAACTAAAGGAACTAACTTCTTTAATAATTTTATTCTAGCTCAAAGGAATAGGAATGAAATCTCCTTTCTTATTGATAAGGATGGTATTATACATAAGGATAAGGACAAGATTGTTGGGTTGCACTAAAATTTTATAAAAATGTGCTGGGAATAGGTTCAAACATTGGATCATCAATTAGGAACTTGAGCACATTTTGTAGTGATTATATTAACTAGGAGAAGAAAATTAAACTCAATAAATCATTTACTACTTAAAAGGTTAAAAATACTCTTCTTAGCTTGAATCCAAGCAAATCCCATAGGCTAGTTAGATTTAATGCTCACTTTTTTCAAATGTCATGGATACTATTGGAGAGTTGGTATTGGAAATAATCTAAAAATTCTTCACAAATAAGAAAATTGTTAGGGAATTCAATAAAACTTATATATGTTTGATTTCTAAGATAAAAAATCCTTGCTCTGTGAATGATTTATTCCCTATCTTATGCTATAACACTATCTATAAAGTGATTTGTAAGTTCCTAACCACTAAATTGAAAGTGGCACTGAAAGTTATAAACATTCCCTTAGAAAGGGCCTTTATCTCTAATAGATTGATTGGGGATAAAATCTTAAATAATTCAAGAATTGTCCAAAGATTACAATACCAAAGCCTCATCGAAACGCTACCTAATGAAAATAGATTTCTTCAAGGCTTATGACACAATAGAATGGAATTTTATTCTCAACTATCTTAAGGTATTTAACTTTCCTTTATTGTTTGTGAATTAGATTAATTTTTGCATCTCCTCTACACCTTTTAGTGTTTTGGTTATTAGCACTCCTTTAGAAACCTTCAATGGAGAAAATCGAGTTAAATAATGGGAACCTTTATCTCCTTATCTATTCATCTTGGCCATAGAAGTTCTTATAAGGATAATTAAGTTCAACATTACAGCTAATAGTAGGTTTATCTTTCACTATATAATAAAAGAAATGCAAATCAATCATTTAAGTTTTGTAAGATCATCTTACATTATTTTGTCAATCAAACCCTAACTCTTTTCAAATCTTGATGAACTCCTTGAACTATTTTACTACATTGTCTAGTTAGAAAGTTAACATAGAGAAAAGTAAGATTTACCTATTCAACATAGTTCCATTTTTAGTTTGGCAATCCATCTTGCTTCCTTTAAATATTTAGGAGTGCTTATCTCCACTAGGAAGCCAACATTTGTGGAGTTTATCCCTTTATTGGAAGACATTAAATACAAAATCAATTCTTGGAAAAAATAAGCTTTTATCTAAAATAGGTAGGCTTTAGTTAATCTATTGAATTTTGAGGAACAAGCACATCCGCTAAAGTGCAAATATCTTTCTTCCCAGAAAGCTAATCAAGGAAATTGAAAGATGCATTAAGAACTTCTAAGGTTTGGGAAAGCTAAGAATTCCAAATGTGTTAAAATCAAGTGGAAGGAACTTTGCTTGCCTAAATAAGAGGGAGGACTTGGGTAGTATCCATCTAGGTAATCCAATATGTTCTATTGGATAAAAGGATATTTAGGTTATTTAACAATAAAGAGGCATTATGGTCTAAATGGATGGACGAATACTATCTCTCATAATCTATTTTTTGTTAACTAAACATTAGTAGAGAACATTATTAGAGTGTGATTTAAATTCATACAATAAGGGACTAGATTTTGCCATCTTTCAAGAGCTTGATAAGAAATGGAAATAATTCTTGGTTTTAGATTGATAACTTATCCAATTTGGGCCCTTTTATATAGGAGGGAGAGTTAACTTCGCTCATAGTGAGAATTTCACAAAATGATAAAGTAAGTATTAATAAGAAATAAAGGGATTTAGGATTGTATTTTTAAGGGATTGACTTGTATTGCAGATAACTTACCCCTACATAATCCGAATCCCCTAGATGATGATAAGTTTATGGCTAAGGGACTCTTCACACATTTTCACCAATCAATCTTTCTTTCAAATTATAAGGCCTCACTCATATAAAGTATTTTTATTTAATTAGATTTTGGATAAATCTATGATTGCTATGGCTTCTTTTATCAGTTAGCTACCTGATAGAACTAACTTGAAAACCAAAGAGAGATGCTTTGGCAAACAGAGCTCCTTATATCTTCTTTATAGGTCTTCCTTAAAATCTACTCCTCATTTGATTTTTTAACATACTTACTCATAAGTTCTATATTAAAGAGTTCAACAAGGGCTATAGACATATTGTGGGGTGTGAGATTATATTAATACTCTCAAATGGGCATGTGGCGTAGTAACAAAAATGAAAGATGATGCTTACTTATTTAGAACAACCTTTAATTATTGATTATATGCACTTTAGAACGAAAGAAACAATAGGCTACATAGAGATTCTTCTATGGATAAGCATGCATTGTGTGATATAGCTATTTATTGGATTAGGAAAATCATATTAGCTCACAAAGCTTATAAAGGAGCTAGTGATTAGATAAGGAGCAATAAGAGTTTGATGTGATATTTCATTTGTATCTTATTTAGCTTTAGCTATGTTGGGATTTGATGTTACAGTCTATAGCAATTTCAATCTCTTATTATGTATAAGAGATGATATGAATCTTTAGTTAATGAGTCAAGTCGATGACAATAAAATAGTTTTTACATGGGAGGTAATCCAAGAACTTATATTTTATTTTCTAATCCCTTATCTCTTTGTTCATTTATTTTGTTATTAATAATTCTTATATATGTGTTAGTTTCTTTCTCTTTCTGTTTTCAATTTTTACATTGAGGATAACATAGAGTTCAAATGTAAGGAGGAATTATTCTAAAACATTCTTAAATGGAGAGTTTCTTTTATTTTGTTTCAAATGGATCAAATTGCTATACATATTATGAGGATAAATCAGTTAAGTATGAAGGTTGAATGTATATAATGAATAAATTAACTTGAGATTAATTAATTTTAAAATTTTAATGAAAATAGATGTGGAAACTTGTTAGTAAATTAATTAACCCTTTAGGCTTTTTAGCCAGTGTCGGGAAGGTTATCCCTCCATCTTCTCCATCAATCTCCAAGCATTAACCATAAACGCCTCTATTATTGTTGAAAATCAAGAGAAAATGAAGAAGAATGTAGGGTTTTCAGGTCTGTCCAGCCTTCTGCAGCCATCACATAACATTACCTTTTATAGTTAAAAACTAGGTTTAATATAGACAACAGCCCTTATCACCACCCACTCACAACCATGAGACATTTTTATATAGGTGTGAGAGTGGTCTTAAGCCCATACAGTTGGTGCCACAGCCGTGGGACTGCTCACTACTGTGACATTTCACCAGCTTGGCCATGAGCTATTCAAAGCTTAGTTCTCCACTTTTATGCTTTATTTTGTCTCTTCTTATTTTAATCTTCTTCTTTTTCTTACTTCATGAAGACAACAAAGTATGAACATTGAGAAGATGACTTAATGAGTATGCTTTCAGGTCACTTTAGCTTCTTCACTTTTGAAATGGACCTAAAATCAAATATGAGCTAAATTGAGTGTACTAAGCATTTTAAGGCATTAATCACTAAGTGTAATGGACAAAATGTATCAACATTTAAGCATATATCAAGTTCCCCCACATTTAGCTTTTGAATGTCCTCGGGTAAATCATCAAAATCAAAGTCCCATATCAAAAAACTCATTCATTTTCCATATTTCCCTAGCATAGATAGTTATTGCGAAGAAGAATAACTTTTAAAAACCATAGTATGAACTCAACATTCAACACTTCTGCTTGTGATTAAACATTCATCACCCTTAAAAATTGAGCAATATAGAGATAGACTTGGAAAAAATGTGTTTGAATAAGATTGATTAATGGTTACACTCAAATAACATTCATGATCATAAGATTCCACAATTTTGCATATCATTTCATTTCTCCACTACTAAGAGTCGCATGCATAGTCATGAATGAAAGGATTTTTCTAAGGTTATAATGTGGGAAAAGGTAAGGTGAGATGTATTTTGGGTAATGTAGCTAAAAGCCATCAAGTAAGTAAAGCAAAAGTAACACTCAATAAGATATCAAGCGCATAAGCTAACATTCATTGAGAACTGAGTACCATTAGCTATAATGAATGTAATAATTATATTTCATAGCTCAAATTTAGCTCTCACACATAAAATACATGAAGCATAACCAACCAAAAGGAATCACTCATACAATTGATGACAATATATTGAAACTTACACGGAGTGATCCTTGAAAGCCATATCTACCTCGTATGAATAATATTCAAATTACCCTTTCAATACAACTTTAGGAGAAGACATTAATCATAAACATCTTTTACATATGCATTTCCTCCTAGATACTTTTATATATTTTTTGTTTTTATTATTATTATATTATATATATATATATATATATTGAAAGAAGTTACATCACCGTAGGAATTTCATAACATGACATTTGACAAATTTAACCAATCCATATGTATACACACCCCCACACTTAGACATTTATATAATCCCAATCATTAATAATCAACAAATGCTCTATTAGCTTTAAAGCTTGGGTAGGACATTTGGTTTAATTTAAGGTATATAATGTGGTTAGCACAAAAAGAAAGGTTTATAAAGCTTAAGAGGGTAACAAAGGAAGATTCATATAAATGGGTAGACTATTTGGCTAATATAACTCGTTGTCCAAAAGAATGCCTAATCATTTTCATGATAATATGAGTGATAAAATTAGTAAAAATATTTATCACAAGAGATTGAGAATTTACCTTAGTTACCTTTTTAGCTTCTTTTGGATAAACTTCAAGTTCCCTTTCAAATTCATCATCATCGCCAACAACAGGAGTCTTATATGGTGCCTCTATTTCTTTAACACTTCTCAGAGTGATAATACTTGCATTCTCTTTCGGGTTTACAATCTTTTGAGAAGGAAGCTTACCCAAATTTTGATTCTCCAATCGGCTTACCATAACAACTATATGGCACAGTTGATTCTCCACATTTTGAATGATAACTCCTTTTTGTTGTTGGAATTGTAAGACATTCTTTTGGAGCTGAGTGGTATTCTGAGACAATGTTTTCATCTTTTCTTCCAGTGAAGATCCAAAACTTGATGGTTATACTTGTCCTTGTTATGGTTATTAGTACGAGCCTTATTGTTGTCCTTGCTGCCTATAGGTGTTGAATGAAGGATTCTCCATCTTGAGTTCTAGGCGTAGGGGTAGATAGGATTCCTTTTTGGTTGTCTTGGAAAGCTTCTAAAACCATTCACTTGTTCTGTAGATGTCTCTTATAAAGTTGGACACATATCAATGCAATGTCCGACCATTGTACAAATTCCACATGCTTTGACTTTTTGAGCATTATTTGCATCCATTTGCCATGATAAAAATGTTAACCCAATTATCTATGGCACCAATTTAGTAGTACTAGCTTCACTGACTTTCAATGTTTAGCATTCCTCTCAAATGTTGAATTGTTAAGAGTTAACATCTATATTAGAAATAAGATTTCTGGCTTCAATGGGTGTCTTGTCTACCAGTGCACCTCTGCTTACTGCGTTTATCATACTTCTTTCTTATAGTAGAAGCCCCTCATAGAAGTATTGGATCAAGAGTTGTTCATTAATTTGATGGCATAGGAAACTAGAACACAACCTCTTGCAACGTTCTAAGTACTCATATATTGTCTCCTTATGGTGCTGTCTACTTGCACATATTTCCTTCCAAATATTTATAGCTCAAGAGGTAGGGAAATTCTTTTCTAAAAAAAGACTCTGCATCTCGTTTCAAGTGGTAATTGATCCAGATGGCAAGTAGTAAAGCCAATCCTTGTCGGTATCTCCCAACGAGAATGAGAGTGCTCTCAACTTAATCTGCTCTTCTTATATCATTGCTGACTTCATGCTAGAATAGACTACATGGAACTCCTTAAGGTGCTTATGAGGATCTTCACCTAGCATACTACGAAAAGTATGCAAAAGGTGAATTAGACTAGATTTAAGCTAAAAAGGAATGTCAATAGCATGAAAATCAATGCACAAAGATTGATGATTAAAATCAGGAGCAACTAACTACTTAAAAGTTCGAGCATTATTTTGTTCATCCATATCAGAATCCAATTCAGAAATAAAATCCCTAGAAGAAGAAAGAAAATTTAATGTTATTTAAATTCCTGGTGAAGAATCAAGTCTCCTAGTAAATGGTGATGGATTCTTGAGGACTTTGTGTAACTTGTCTTCTCAATCTATGTATCGTTCTTTCAATTTCTAGATAAAATCTCAAATCACCAAAGTGAAAAGATCGTGTCATACAATGTAACTAACCAAACAAGAAAAGAAATTAGACAAAAATAAAAATAAAATAAACCAAATAATTTTAGAAAAGAAAAGGATATTAATCCCCGACAATAGTGCCAAAATTGGTAGCTTGTCATGACATTACAAAAAATAAACTAGACCTACAACTATAGTAGTGGTGAGTTTAGATCGATCCCATAATGATTAAATCTAATTACTTTCCTAAATTATACCTATATATAAAATAGGGGGTTTGGTTCGATGAAAATTAGAAAAAAATAAAATTGAATCTATAAAACAACTCAAATTAAACATATGCAAAGTGATAAAATTGTTGAATATTTTGAAATATGGTTCTTTGATTTAATCTCTGCCTAAGCACAATTTAACAAATGTCATTGAATTATTATCTTCAGACCTCTCTTTAGACCATTAATCGTGAATTATCAGTAAGCTCTGTTAATCCCGATTTTTCTTAAATCGTAGTTAATTAAGAAGAGCTCATTAATTAACCCTAACTATTAGGAAACCTAGAACAAGCTCTCTAAGTTTAACCAGACAGTCGCATTACAAGTGAGAAAAATGGAACAATCTAGGCAATAATCATATAATCTTGGATTATTTAACTTATGTTACATTATCCCTGACAATTTAATACAATTAGTTTCCAAAAACAACTTCAAACATAACTATTACGTTTTGTATTCAAGTTTTAGCAATGGGTGTTCATAAAAATGATTTAATAGAGCATCAAAATCATTTTCATACAATACCGAATCAATACATACAAGATAACATAAAAATGATTTAATAGAGCATCAAAATCATTTTCATACAATACCGAATCAATACGTACAAGATAACATAAACAATTCAAAAAAGGGAAAGAAAATGATACACAACAACGATATGCTTAATGTGCTCCTCGATGTCGACTGCACCTCCAAACTAGCATCGGGAAAGTTATCCCTCGATCTTCTCAATCAATATCCAAGCATCATCCATGAACACCTATGTTATTGTTTAAAATACACAGAAAATGAAGAAGAATGTTGGTTTTTTTGGGTCTGACCAGCCTCCCATAGTCGTCACATAATATTACCTTTTATAGTTAAAAACTAGGTTTAACATAGACAACTGGCCTTCTCAACACCGTGACTGATGTCTCATTGGTGTGACTAGTGTCTCACATCCACAGGACATTCTTGCATAGGCATGAGAGTGTTCTCATGCCCATGCAATTGGTATCATAGCCGTGAGACTGCTCACAGCTATGACATTTCACCAGCTTGGCTGTGAGCTCTTCAAAGCTTGGTTCTTCACTTTTATGTTTTATTTTGTCTCTTCTTCTTTCATTTTTCTTCTTTTTCTTACTCTATAAAGACAATAGAGTATGAACATTAAGAAGATGGCTAAATGAGTATGCTTTTGAGTCACTTTAGCTTCTTCACTTTTGAAATGTACCTAAAATCAAATATGAGCTAAAGTGAGTGTCCTAAGCATTTTAAGGCATTAATCACTGATTGTAATGGATTGAATTTATCAACATTAAGCACATATCGGTAGGTAGTAAAGAAAGTTATAAACTGGTAAATAAAGAAGCAAAGAAGATAATTTCAGAAGAAAAAAGTAGAGCTTATAAGAAACTATACCAAAGATTGGAAACTAAAGATGGAGAAAAGGATATATTCAAGTTATAGTGAGCTAGGAAAAGAAAAGTAAGATACTTAGATTAGGTTCATTGTATAAAAGATGAATCAGGGAAGGTGCCCATAGCTAAAAATGATATCAAGGGAAGGGACAATGACAAAGGTCCTTTTTATAGATTTTTTAATAAAGTCATAATGAATAACTTCTTTTTAGGTTATCTTAACACATTTGAGATTTCACAACTTTAATTGTTGCCTAAATACTAAAATGGAAGAAATAAAAAAAAGCATTAAGGGAGATGAAGAGTTGAAGGGAAGTAAGTCCTGATGAGATACCCATAGAGGTGTGGAAGAGCCTAGGTGAAGAGGGTCTTACTTGGCTAGCCAAGCTCTTTAATGTGATCTTTAAGTTCACCAAGATGCCAAATAAGTGTAGATTTAGTATGCTAATTCCTTTATATAAGAACAAAAAGGACATCCAAAGTTGTAACAACTATAGAGGCATCAAATTACTTAGTCACACTATGAAGTTATGGGGCACTATAAAGTTATGGGAAAATATGATTGAGAAAAGAATGAGAAAAGATGTTTCTATCTCAGAATTTTTTTTTTTTGCTTCATGTGTAGCCCCTCCTTACCGTAGGGTACATACCGGAGCACCTTTAGGGCATTCCAATACAAATTCTATGATAATGGTGCACTACGTTCAATCACTACATTGACATACCATGGAATCATCTACTTTATTCACTTATAAGCCTCATAAGAAAGTCATAATATTTTTGAAACCAAATATTTTTCCTCATTTCATTTCATAAAAGCCGAATTTTACAATGTAGCTTTTACAATATCATCCGAAATATGTATATGATCCAAACCTAATACAAAGGTGTTATATAAAGAAGGAAATATACAAAATCTATCTAAGCAATCCAGTCCCAACCGACTGACCTTTGAGCCATTTGTTCTTTTCCTCAAAAGTACAAGTCTACATTGCTTGTATGTCTCTCAGTAGTTAGAGTTGTCTCTCGGTCCTGAAAAGTTAATGTTGCAATTTTGGTAAGTTTTGCGAACTCAATGAGGTAACCATCATCGATGGTTCACTCAATTCATGCAACTCATCATTTCACATAACGTGTATTCACATTTTCACATAATTACATCTCACATTTTCAATTAAACATAGACAATTTTGCATTTCAATCAATCACACATACTTAACAAAATACATACGAAATGCTCATATGACTCTTTTCCAATTATTACGTTGTTGTGACCGAGTCCCTAAACTGTCTCGTATCTATTATGGATAATGGGCTCATTTATAACTGTCCCTTACTCGCTGGGGATACAGGGCTCATTTTATATAGTAACCCTTTAGCTCTTATACACTTTCTGAGCTCTAGGCTCATTTTCGATGGCTACTTGGGTCACAACTCCCATTACTTGATCAGACATTCATGTATGGAACGCATTTTCAATCAATCATATCATGAATCGCTTAGTTTGACACATTCACATGCAAGTAGAACTTTAATATCTCATTCACATTTCACAATCATTGGACCTTCTATCCAGAAATTAACACAATTCAATTCACATTCATGAAGCAATTCAAACATAATCTAACACATCAAATAATTGAGTATAATTTTCTAGGTTACTCACAAGTGGCTTCCAAAGCTAATGATTAGAAGTTCTGGCAATGTATGGAGGTTGACGTTCTAGTTTCTCCTCGATATCAAATAATATACACATATATCACAATTTGCACAAGTATAAGTGTTTAGCAATGCATATGTATGTAATAAAATATGTACAATGCATGTTCATGACAATCCTGGGTATTTATCCATTAGTGCCATCACAAAATCAGTCCCATATCAAGACTCATCTAAGTATAATTTATACTTAGGTTTATACCTCACTAAAACCATTAAATTCACAATTCATACTCTTCCATTCGATACCCTTAATTTGATTAAATCAAACCTTTTCAATTCAGTGTCAAAAGCTATAAACTTTTATGGAGAGGTAAGAAAATGTGTTAGGAATCTATTGGTCTAAGAATCACTTCAATTGGAGGTTGGATATCAAAGTTATGGCCGAAAAAATCAAACAAAGTTTTGTCCTCAATCATATTGAACCTGTTTCGGGACAATTGGCATAACTTTCTCCATAGATGTCTAATTAAGGTCATGTTAGGACGGTTTCGAAGAGGACTTCTAGATATACAACTTTTATAAAGACATCGAGGCAATATTTTGTTATAAAGAGTCAGAATTGGACCAGATGATGTAAGATGAACAGTACCTACAAGAAGTTTATAAACAGCACACAGAAGATGTTTAACAATTAGCAAAACTTTCTCTAAAGATATCTGATCAAGGTAATTCTTAAATGGTTTGAAAGAGGAATTCAAGATATACAACTTTTATGCAGATCTTGAAGATAGATTCTGTCATCTAGATGGTATGGACTAGAAGATGTAAGATGCATAGTACCTAAAAGAAGTTTATGAACAATATATAGAAGATGTTTAACAATTAACGTAACTTTCTCTAAATATATCGCATTAAGTTAATTCTTAGATGGTTTGAAAGAGGACTTCAAGATCTGCAACTTTCATCAGACCTTGAAGATAGATTCTATTATCTAGAGGGTCAAAATTGGACCAAAAGATGTAAGGTGAATAGTGTATAGAAGATACACGTCATCACCAGAAGTTATAGTCTATACTCCTAAGCATCTCCACTTATAAGGATCATAACTTTCAACTCCAATGTCCAAAAATTTCATACCATATACTATTTGAAAGATAAAATGATAAGCTAAAACTTTTCAGAAGAAAACTATCTAATTTAGCCTAGATCAATACAATTTTTCTCCTGAAGTTAGAACACGAAATTTACCCCTATGGAAGACTTGAGAATCTACACTGTGTAAACTTGGAATGTCCTAAGCATAACCATTCAGCTACCAAATTGACTTTATTAAACTCTTAAATCTCAACTCAATAGGGTTCCCACGAAGCACAATCACTAAAAATTGGTTCTAGAATACTTAAACCCTTCCAAAAATCCAAAAGATTCAAAACGATCTTACTTTGCTTCTTCACCAAATGAAGAGATCTTTGGTTCAATTAGAAGCTCTTCCCTTCCTCTACCTTTTTCCCTTCTTGAACAACCCCAAAATCTCTCTTAAAACTAAGCAATGATGAAATCCTAGCTCAACTCTCTTCTTTTCTCTCAACCACCGAAATTCTCTACTCTTTCTTTCTTATTTTCTCTTTTTTCTCTTCAATTCACGTTTTCCCTCTTCTTAAAAAACAAGACTACATTTCTTTCTTCCATTTCTACCCTTAATGAGCCCAAAAAGCCCCTTTTACCCTTCCTTATAGGCTTATGTTCTTTTAACATTAAGCGTCTTGCTAAAAACACCCTTTGAACATTCTTATAACCTTTACACTTTAATTCAATTAACTTATACCATATAATCTTTCTAACATCAACTTAATAATTAATTTCCACAAAATTTCTTAAAGACCTTATAATTAATGTAAATCATACTTATTCTTTAAGAAGAAAATTTTAGGGGCCAACATTTCTCAATATACTCACATTTATAAACAATTATACCTGGAATGTCAATGAATGCATGTACAGTCATTTTTATGTGCAACGATTCAATATTCATGTGCATGAGCATATCACATAATGCATGAGCATGAAACACATTTCTAATCTCTCAGTAAATCTCTGACATTTACAATTTTAGCCTTAACATGGGTAACGGGATGTTACATCATGCCAAGAAGGTCAATGATATAAGCTTTCCATCTCCTTAGAAGCTTAATGGAGTATTACAAGGAAAGATAGTGTAACCTACATATGATTTTTATTAATTTAGAGAAGGTGTACGACAAGGTGCCTAGGGAAATCATATGGAGGTGTTTAGAAGTTAAGTGGGTTATTATGACCTATAGAGTAAGGAAGATAAGAGGAGATACAAATCATTTTTCTATCAATATTAGGCTACATTGAGGCTCTCTTTGAGCCTCTTTTTATTTATAGTGGTGATTGATGAGCTCACTAAGAATATTCAAGGGTATGTGCCTTATTGTATGTTGTTTATTGATGACATTGTTTTAGTGGATGAGATAAAAGAGGTTGTCAATGTCAAGCTTGAACTTTGGGAGGATACGTTAGAGTTAAAGGGCTTTAAATTGAGGACTAAGATTGAATACTTAGAGTGTAACTTTTCGGGGCATAAAAGGGCCATCTATTTAGAGTTAAAGATTGGTTCAGAAGTTATACCATAAAAGGAGTTTTTTAAGCACCTAGGATCTATCATCCAGAGCAATAGAGAGATTGATGAAGGCATAGTTCACCATATTAGATCAGTGTGACTTAAATGGAGAAGTGAATTAGGAGTTTTGTATGGCAAGAAGAAATCACTCAAGGTTAAAGATAAATTCTATCCCTTAGCGATTAGGCGGACCATACTTTATAGGGTAGAATTATGCCTCATATAATAGGTACATAATCATAAACTAATGGTGGTAAATATGAGGATGCTTCGTTGGATGGGCAACCTTACTAGAAGAGATAAGGCTAGGAATGTAATGGTAAGGGATAAATTAAAGGTGAATAATATTATTCAAAAATAAATAGAGACAAGGCTTATGTGATTTAGATAAGTTAAGAGGAGACATCCAGACTATCCAGTAAGAAGATGCAAGAAGATTTTAATTAAAGATTGTAAGAGAAATAAAAAGAAAGACTAAGAAGACTTAGGGGGAGATGATCAAGACTGATATGACCCTGTTGGAACTTATCAAGGACATGCCCGCAATAGAAAAATTTGGCGTACTAAAATAGAAATAAAGGATCTCTCATAGAAAGATCCTTGTCATGCTTAGCCTTATTATTATTATTATTATTAGTAGTAGTAGTAGTAGTAGTAGTAGTAGTATTTATTAGACCTTATATTTCTTTATTGTATTTTTAGTTTATTAATTATTTCATATTTTATTTATTAAGTATCTATTCATTTATTTTATTTTATCATTCTTTATTTTTTCTATTTTCTTATTTATTTAATTATTATTTATTTTTAATTAATTTTCTTTTTCTTTCTTATAGGTCATTTGGAAATAGCCTCTTTACTAGTTAGGAATAAGGCTATGTATTATTAGACCTCCTTAGACTCCATGTTCTAATGAGATTTTTACTAGGTTGTTATTGTTATTGTCAGTTAATTGAATAATGGAATCAAAAGTAGTAATAGGGGAAACACTTATACAAACATTGATATTATATTGAATTATTTTGACAATTTTCCTTTTTATTGATTTTCTAAGTTAGGTTTTGTTTATTTTATATTTCATCAATCAAAATCCATTAACATCATTCTTTTTAGTTGTTTTAGATTTTCTAATCCACATTACTTCACTAAGGGATCAAGTCCCACTTTGCATTATATAACTTACCAATGATAGGTGAACTTGCCATATTTATGGGTAACTAATTAGTAAAGCGAAAGTTTGTAAATAGATAAAACATAGTAATCAAATTTTTAACACCTTTGTTAGGGAAGTAGTTGATTTTTAGAAGATCCATTAATTATTTTATTGTTTTGTATGTTTTTTTTTCTTTTTTAATGTTTTTATACAAATTTCTTTTTATATGATTATTTCAATTTGATTTTAAGGGTATATTTGGTGCATGACAAGAAGTCGACATTTTATTTTCTTATAAGAAGTCCCAGAGCATAAAAGAAAACTTTGTCAAAACAAACTTTAGATACACCAAATATGTAACCTAAGACCATAGATGGAGAGTATAGAACAATGACGGAGTATGAAAAAATATCTTTATAGGGAAGCAATTTAGTATCGCAAGGATTAAGATCAATATTAATTCATTTAAGAGTAAACCTAGATCTAGATGTTAGAACAAAATGTACAATTTGATGAATAACAAGATGAGGATCCCAATATAAAGCATCACCAAATTCTTAAAGATCTATTATATGGTCAAAAGCAATAAAGCCACTAAAGATTCAATTATGCTAAGTTTATTCCCATTTACATTAATGGATCAGACAAAGCAATGGCTACAAGCATTGCCTAAAATGTCAATTATAATAAGGGAGAGCCCTGTTAAAAAAATTATGAATAAATACTTTCCACTATCAAAGGCAATGAAATTAAGAAATGACATCTTTTCCTTATAGCAATTCGATAATGATACTTTATATAAAATGTTAGAGACATAATAGAATATAGTAAAGAAGTGCCTAAACTATAACCTTTCTGTCATGGATGTATGTCTAGACCTTCTACAAGAGTCTAGTCAATTCTACAAGGTAAATGATAAATAATATAGCAGGTGAAACGTTAAATGATAAAAATTTTAAGGCAATCTTAAATTTGATAGAAGATACGACAATAAAAATTTACCAATGGCAGTTTGGTAGAGTAAGGACAAATAAAATCTATAATGTAAATATTATGACTAATCTTATAGCTCAGGTGAAGGTAATAGTAAGAAAACTTGATAACTTGAGCTCGTCATTAACAGAAAATCATATAATATGTTTTGAATTCTATAGAGAAGGATATCAAGTAGATTGTTAAATTAGAAATCCCATACTAGAACAAGTAGAATAGTTTGATTACATGGTTAATTTTTTAAGGCAAAAAAATGCCTACAGTACGGCGTATAATTCAAGGTGGAGGAATCAACCAATTTCACCTAAAGTAATCAATAGGATCAAAGAACCCTCCACTAAGATTTTAACAACTGTTGCTAAAAGAGAAATAATTGAATTAAGAAGTGGTGATGAGGGACTTTATGCAAGTGACTTCTTCTCCATTTTAAAACTATGAAGGTTTGATAAGGAATCTTGAAATTCAAATTAGTCAACTAAAAAAGTCAATAATTAAGAGAATAAGACTAGTAATAATGTGCTTAAATCTTAGGAAAAAGTGAAGGAATTTACTTAAGGAATGAGGAGTTGACTAATAGCAACAAGGAGTGATATAATCTTTGTACCAACTTATAAAGTCAATGGTTTCAAGCTATACAAAATTATTTCTAAACTCTTGGGATTAAGGTTGAGAAGAATACAAAATCCATTAATACGTGAAACTCAAGGAGCCTTCTTATAAGGTAAAAAATTGGTGATAATGTGTTAATTGTTCAAGAGATTTTTAAGGGTTACATACAAACAAATTCTGTTATAAATTGTGTTATGAGGGTCGACAAGAATACTAAATCTATTAATATGTGAAACCCAAGGAGCATTCTTAAAAGGAAAAAAATTGGTGATAATGTGTTAATTGTTTAAGAGAATTTTAAGGGTTACATATAAAGGCATTCCATTATGAATTGTATTATGAAGGTTGACTTATATAAAGCTTATGATTCAATTTGCTATGGCTTCAGTACTTAGTTATTTGAGGTATTTGGTTTTCCAAACAATTTCAAAAATTGGTTAAGGCTTTGCATAGCTACCTACATCATGCAGTATTCTAGTTAATAGAGAGCCTACTAAGCTATTCAAAGGGGTAGGGGCTTGAGACAAGGAGATCCTATATCTCCTTTTGTATTCTATATTTGGAGGTTATGATCAAATTGGTTAGACATTACATTTCCTTATACCCTAACTTTCAATACCATAAAAGATGAAAAGAACTTTGATTGCTCAGTCTCTTCTTTATCGATAATCTATTCCTCTTCTATAGAGCACATGACAAATTAGTGAGTGTTTTAATGGCTTCCCTATAAACCTTTAAGGAGCTTTCAGTTTCGATTATTAACTATGATAAAAACCATATAATTATTTTTACTATTTCTTCTTATCTTTTGTATTGGATTTTGAGCATAATGGGCTTAGAAGTTTTGAAAACCCTTTCCACTTATATTGACCTTCCTTTATTAACCATAAGACTGTAATTAAGGAATGTTTATCATTAGTAAACTAAATTTAGAGAAGATTAGGGAAGTGTAAGGGCCTCTCATATGTATGAAGAGTATAATCAATAAAAATGGTGCTCAACTCTCTTTATATTTATTGTAAATATCATAATTTCCTTTGTAAGAGCTTAATTAAGTGAACGAAAAGATTAATAAGAGAATTCCTAGAAGGTGATAGGTACAATGGTAAAGTAATTGTCAAGGTTTGTTAAAGTGAAATCAATAAACCTATGGAAGGAGGATTGATTATCAAGGTTAGTTAAAGTGAAATCAATAAACCTATGGAAGGAGGAATGGGAATTTCCCCAATTAGCTTAAGCAACAAGGCATTAATGGGTAAAAGATTATAGAGATTATTAGAGAAGAAGGACTACTTATAAATTGGATGTATTCATACTTTTTTAAAACGATAAGAGCTAGAGGGAAATAAAAGCAAGGCCTTCATTTTCATGGTTTCTATTATAGTTGCTAAAGATGAAAGGAATTTTAGTTGGAAATATCAAATGCAATATTAGAAATGGTTAGAGAGAATTAAAGAAAAGTGTGTCATTTAATTCATATAAACCTAGTACCTTATACTCACAATAGATTCCTTAGAAATGTCAACGTTAGGTCTTAGATTAATGCTAATCATTGGACTAACTTCCTAGCAAAATTGGCTTAAATTATTCTTGATTATAGTCCTAATTTTAGAATGGAAGATAGTTGTCAATAGCTTGGTCATTCGTTTAGTCAATTTAATAATAAATCATATAGGGATATGATGAGAAGTAAAGGGGACTTTGTTATTTAAATGATAGGCTTTGGTTCATGTATTTAAAAAATTTGGTAGGAGAGAAATAGAAAAGGCTTCAAATTTATAGAGAACCCTAAATAGAAGGAGGAAAACAAAATCATCTAATGAACTAGAATGTAGCCAGTTAGTTAAAAGGCATTAGGTGTATTTGTAGTCTAGTGGTAAGGGACATCTTGGAATTTGGAGATACATTATGTGATTTATAGAGTGTTATGCTACTATTTCATATTTTAATGTGGAATGTGAAGGTGCTGTTGTCTCTTATAGCAAAGGAAATTTTGGTAGAATTTCAAACTCAAGATCATTGTATAATATATCTTCTTTAACATAATTCTTTAACTTTTTATAAAAACAAAGAAGAAAAGTTATTAAAACTAAATTACTTTACAATATCAATCCTACATATACTATCCTACTAAGCTTATTAATCCTATTAAAAAAACTTTAAAAAAATGAAAGAATTTAAGGAAAGAACTTAAATTACTAAACTAATGAAGACAAGATATTAAACTAATAAACGAAGATTAAGATAGCAAAATGCTAGGATTTTGAGGTTCACTTATATAAAATTTCAATTATCATGCAAGATTGATTACCTAATTATTAAATTGATTTGTCTTACTATAATTCCACAATGTAGCTATAGCTAACAATGGCGACTATAGGTAGATCTAAAGAGGACTAGAATTATTGGTACTAATTGTCTCTTTATTATCTAGTCTAAAAAAGTATGGAATGATAATTAATAAAATTCAAAATTAAAATAAATCAACACAATTGATTAACTAGAATGAAGATTAAACTAAGAAACAATCAAGGAAGACAGTGGTAACTAGAGTTCAAATATGTTTTCGACTTCATCCATCAATTCAATATAGAGTTCTTTAAATTGTGAAAAATCCTGAATTATACTAATATCTTTCTTAGGATTATTAACAATTAATTTTATATTGGTTAATTGAAATATCTTTCTAATTAAAACCCATATAATTATATTAATCGAATTATGACTTTCACTATTATGTTTGACTTTAATTTGGAAGATTTATACTAACCTATCTTTAGGTTTGAATGCAATTTCTTTCAATTATGATAAATTTATTCATAAAAAGGATTTCTTAATCTCAATTTCATGAAATCACATATGAATTATCATAATAAGAATATCAATCTAAAGAATAAAAATATAATTGAATCTTATTGAAACTAAATAATAAATTAAAATAAAATAAAACTTTTATAAGGTCGATCTCATGGTTCATCTAATCCAGGTGCCACCAAGGGTTTAGTTCCTAATCGTATAAGAAAGTAACATCAAAACTAAATGAAGAAAAATAAAGAAAAATTGATGAAATCACTTTTAATCTTTAAGAAGTCCCTTTTAGATTAATAGAAATCCACTCTAAATGTGTTTCATTAGTTATTTTTCATGCTCATTATCATAGGTCATAAGCCTCCCTTTTACTTTTTTTCATTTTATGTTACCTTTTATAGTTAGAAAATTAGATTTTTGGGTGGTATACAGGCATTAACGTAGGCGTATTGGTGGTTATGTACTTTAAGAAATCACAACACCTTTGACAAGGAGCAAACCTGGGCTTAAACTATGAACACAAGCATCAACATGGGTGTGCTGGTCTCCACCATAAGGATGTTGATGGCCATGTAACCCTTTGGAACTTCAAAACCAGTTGTCTTGTATAAAACATGGCCATGTTGAAGTACACAGGTGTGTTGGTGCCTTTGTACTTATCCAACATGTTCTTAACTTAGTCAAAATAGCTCAAAATTGCCCTAAACTTTTGCTAATTTGTTCATTTTGCTCCAAATAATTGAACTACATCCAAAACATACAATGTGAACAAACTAAGTACCAAAAATAATCGAAGCACTCAAATAAACGAGAAAAATGCACTAAATATAAACCTAAAATTATGAACAATTAAGCATTTATCACTTAAGTTTAAATAACATATAAAGTACCTATTTCCTCTATTCAGGCATATAATAATATTCAATAAGGTAACTACTACCATTTGAAGAAAAATTTAACATAATCAAACTCACTAAACATATTTAATCTATTTGGTTATCACAATATCTCTGATATACTTTTATTCTCTAGATCTAAGGTTTTTATTCTTTTAGTGTACAAATCATACTTCTCATTTTAATTCTTTATACAATCCGTAAGATTGAATCTATAGTGATTAGTTAATAACCCACAATTAATAACAGATAGAATAAATTCAACCAAAAAATTAAAATCTTTCATTAGTAATTTATGAATCCATCGCAAGCTAAATGCCTAAACCTAACTAAGGTTTTAACTAATAAATATAAAAAAAGAAAAAACCAAGTAATCTTAATAAAAAATAAAGAAAAGGAAGGAAGAAATAGAACAGTTGTCTAAGTCCCCTCCAATCTTTTTTTTTAAAATTAAATGATAATATATTTACAATAGCAGAAACTATTACACCATTACAATGAGTTTCATGTGATATAAAAACCTAACTAAGATTCAATGTACAAAAAGGTGTTGAGGAGAACATCACCTCCTAATGAAGACAAAAAGATCAGCTATTTATAAATGCCATTTGATGAATACAAAGAAACCCTAAAACTTACTCCAAGTCATTCCTTAATATGAAGAAAACCTAAAACTAAAAGCTTAATGATAAAAGAGGTTGTCACTAGGCTCTATAAATAACCTTAATAAGAGTATCTAAAATTACATAAAATAGTTATAAGGTGAAAAAGTTTTTCATTTTGCATATCTTTGGAGTGATTGTTACAAGAATGGTAACTTATTACACTTCTAAAAATCGACACCATTTTTGTTCTAAAACTTTTTGAGCATAAATATGATGAGCACGATGATGATTTTACTTCATATTTAATGCCTATCAAACACATCAAAAAATCAAACTAACTCTACATAACTAAATTTGTAGTAATGGTGAGTAAGGATCATCTTCACAAAGAGTGTCTCTTTAGCTTTTGTACTAAAAAAACTAGTGTTTAGTCTTTAGGAGTGGTTGAATTTGATTAAAAATTATGTAAAACTAAAATATTCAAGGTAATTAAAATCAAACAGTACAAAATTAATAAACTTAACTAATGGGTTTTAAATCCAATTCATGGTTCTATATTAACCATCACACGAATGAGCACAATTAATCATCATGTTCTTCTCATACCTCTCTTTAAAACTATTAACCATAAATTAACAACAAGCTCTGTTAACCAGAGTTTTCCTTAGGTCATATCTAATTAAATAGTCTCTTTAATTAGGTATAGCTCTCTATAGTTAGTGTGAAAATCACATTACATAATAGGAAAATGTAACAACCACATAAGCTTGAGTTACTTATCTTATGTTAAGTTATTCATAATGATGCTTGATCATTAGTTTACTATAATTAAATCAGATCTAAAGTGGTTACGTATTGTAATCTAGATTTTAGAAATAGTTTCATACATAAATAATCTATTTGAAGTGTTTAAATCATTCATACATAAATCCCAAAACATTAATCATAAAATAACACAATCAATTCCAAAAGAGAATGAGAACAACACTATTAAATTAAGAAATGCCCAAAAATGTTCGTCAGCCCTGATATCCACTTTGAACCAAAAGGATGAAGTTTGGCTCCTTATAGCTTTCCAAATGTTAAGAAGTTTGCCTCCTTTCTTGTCTCTAAACTCTTTATACCTCCTTTAGCCTCTTAAATGTCTTTTTATAGTAAAAATTAGGATCTTAGCATATGATCAGTTACATAAGCGAGAGGTGATCATGTGTATGAAAATTAGAAGAATCATAAACTTATGCATTCACGGTAAGCTACACAGCCATTTACACGATCGTGTAGCTCACTTATTTGGTCATTTAAACCCACACACAGTCTTTTAGGTTAAAATATTATCTTTAAGCTCCTACATGCTTCCAGTAAGTTATGCAGTCCTAGACACAATCTTGTAAGTTCCAATAACTTCATTTCTTTCATTCTTTGTCTCATCTTCACCCTAATTGATCTCCTTATTGCTCCACGAAGGCAAATAACACTGAACATCAATAAGCAACTCTAAGGATATGATTTTAGCTCAATTTGGTTCTTATTCCTTCAAATTCAATCTAAAAATATGAAGTAAAATAAGGAGTATAAAATTACTAGGATTAATTGATGAGTTTTGGACTTAGTTCATGGTTCATCCTCAACCTTCACATGAATTAGCACAATCAATCATGTAGTTGATCTCATACCTCTCTTTGAAACTATTAACCGTAGCTTAACAAAAAGCTATGATAATTCTAGTTTTCCTTTAAGTTGTATATAATTAAAACAAGCTCTCTAATTAGGTCTATCTATCAGAAAACCTAGAATAAACTTTCTATATTTAGTGTGACAACCATATTAGATAATAGGAAAATAGGTTAATTTGGGTACAATCATACAACCTTGGGTCATTTAACATATATTTTGTTATCCCTAATTATGCGTGACCATTAGTTTACCACAAGTGAATCTGATGTACAATGATTAGTATTGTAATCTAGATTCTAGAAATGGGTTCATACATGAATAATCTATTTGGAGTATTTAGATCATTCATACATAAATATTAAAACATTAATCATAGAATAACATAATCAACTCTGAAAGAGGGTCACAATAACATCACTAGAACATGTTTGGGCATTGAATAATCTATTTGGAGTATCTAAATCATTTTTACATAAATCCCAAAAAATTAATGATAAAATAACATAATCAATTCTGAAAGAGAGCATTAACAACATCACTAGATTAATTAATGCCCAAACATATTCTTTGAACTTAAAATCCTATTTGAACCAAGCAGATGAAGTTTAACTCTTCATAACTCTCCAAAGGGTAAGGAATCTGCTTTCGTTTTTTGCCTTTAATCGCTTCATACCTTATTTAGCCTCTTAAATGCATTTTTATACTAAAAATTAGTGTTTTTCCATAATATATAATTAGCTACACGGTCGTGTAAGTGACCATATTATTGGAAAGTAAGTGTATTTATATGTAACTTTATCTTCTTCAGTTATAGTTTTTGTAATGAAAATATTTATTATCGATAAAACAAAAGAGTTTAATTTTATTTGTTTGCGAATTATATATCTAGTTAAAAAGGTACTAAGATTCTTTTGTATGTAATGTACATATACATAGAGATGTATGGGAATCATGTATATTATAAGAATCTAAATTAATGGATTCACAGTTGAATAATCAAGTTGGACGCTTAATTATGGTTTAGATTATAGTGTTGCGATTTATCTCCATACAAATAAAGGAGTTTACTTAAAGGTAATGATGAGTTTCATATCATGATAGTGTAGTAAGGAATTAAAGCTGTAACAAAGGAGTCGGTAATACTCTTCATCTTGATGCATGGGTTGGTAATCATTTTTTATATGCTGTATATTTTTATGTGATAGAAATATATATGGTGTATGTGTTGCTCTTTTGGTTGTCTATAGAAGTTAAATTTACCATTTAAGATTTCTTCATTTGGTTGTAACAAGGAGGGTGTTCTATCATCACCATGTTTCCTCCTTGGCTTCATTTTTTTGTTTTCTTTGATTTTATAATGTACAAATTGATGTAATGATGAAGATGAAGCAG
>JANSVA010000008.1:43367128-43377377 GCA_025504915.1 Erythroxylum reticulatum | reverse complement strand
TCTCAATTTCACAAACATATTCTTATACTAAATCATAACTCTTGTCACATTTTTTTTAATTCAAACAATCATTTCAAGTCCAAGTTTAACCTCTCAAGGTCATTTTCAACTTAACTTGTACTCTTTATTCTCACCATTTCTGCTTATATCCTTCTTTTTCCTCAAATAATCCATCACAATGCATTCACATTTATATCACCTTCGAGGACATATCACCAAAACGTAATATCGATTTCATATTCAATAATACATCACATCCATCGATACAAATACACTAAACTTTATCTGTTATATCTAACCATATACTATTCCTTATTTATAGATGTCCTTCAACCTTCCTCTTCTCTCATTCTTGCCTAAAATCCTATCTTATAAATATTTCTAACTTTCCCCTTACTACACGTCATCTATCTCTTATAAAGTCAATTTTTGTCTATTTTTTTTATGCATCGGTAATTCTGAATTGGTTGAGGATATATATATATATATATATATTCAACCAATTCAGAATTATCGATGCATAACCTTTATGAATTTCTAGTCTTAATTTTCCCATAATATCTTCTTATACTAAATTACAAACTCTTATCACAATACTCACATAACCATTTCAGTTCCAAATTCATCCTTTTATGATCATAACAATTTTATGATTTCATTTCATTCTACTTGTACACTTTACTCTCCTCATTCTACTCATATTCTCATTTTCCCCAATTAATCCACGGTAATATACCTATTCACACCTATATCACCTTCATGGGTACATACATCATTGTGGTGAAACTTTATTTATCAAACAAAACCAAATACTATTTCTCATCTCCAAAATGTCCATAAACCTTTATTTTCTCACATTCTGTCAAATCATCATTTTTCTTAATGCTTTTAATAGTTCAGACTCTTAAGGAATGCTCATGCATGTAACTCATACTAGGGATCAGTTTCCACTGTCTGCTATGACATGATAAAAATGCATGTGACTTAACATATGTTTTAGAATGCCCATATAAGATTTAAGTCAAACATCAACACACATTTATTGTTAGTTTTCTCCTAGAATCGTATGTATTAATGTTGTACAATTATTTCCTTGATCTTGTTTCTTAGGATTAAGTCATCAAGTGTGTATAAATATGTGGATGTATATATCAATACATACACACATAAATATACAAAGTCTTTCGTCATTCTTTCTCTGCTTCTTATTTCAACAAACATAATGTATATTACTTTTACCATTTCACTAATATCTCGTCTTGATGAAACTATAACTAACAATAATTTAATAATAATGTTTAAATAAAAATTAATTATCATAATTATGATAACATCGTGGATTTTCTTGCGTAGTAATTATTTAAAAATTTATTTTTAATATTAAATATAATACATAAAATATATAAAAATAAAGAATATATGCATTGAGTAATTTAATAATATCATATATTAATTGCAATTAATCGATTGACTATAATTACATAAACTAATGGGCTCTATTGTTACTATCCTTTTTCATGTTTCTCTAGTCACTCCAAATAGTTTTGAAATTGTTCTTCTTAGCTAGTGATAGTAAAACAACATTATTGCCACTCAGACCACCAACATTGTCACACGATCACATTCTCTCTTACTGCTCGTTACCTTGTTATAATGATCTTTTTAGTATATTATATTTCTCAATGTTGTTGTTAACTTCATTTTATTGATAATATTTTTGGCAAGTAGTTAGAGGTAAGCTATTATTTTAATAATAGAGATATCAGCAAGTCGGGTCGTGCCTCGACCTGAGGCCCTACCGTTTTGGCCGAATTATTATTACTTTTCATAAAAAAATAAATTGACAGCTTTTTTAATAGAACGACATCGTTTTGATGAGGTCGGATTTGGGTGGAGCTTTTTTGCCATCCTTATCTAATAGCATGGTCGATTTCTTCTTCTAAAAGAGAAGTAAAAGATTTATATGATTATTGTAATTCTTTGGTTTTAGTCATCTCGTAGTGTGGGACAATTTACAATAGTCTTCGTAGAGTAATTTACAATATAACTCAAACACCACAAGAATGCGTCACAAATCATTAGTCTTTAATCTCAGCTCGAGTGTGTTGGAAGGTATGTGCTTGGAACATAATCATTGCGAAATTGATTAGCAGCTTGAAAAGTAAAAGAAGGAATAAGAACCTTCGCAATATAACGAGCATTACACCTATATTAAAAATAGCAAAAGAAAAGGTCAAAGATGACAGATTCGCATTTCGCAGTGGGCAGTGCATTTCCTCAACCCTCAAAGCATGTCATGCGCGTTCATGTTATGGTAACAGCAACAGCATACTATATTATATTGTGGTATCGTTGGAAATGAGTGGCTCATAATGGGACGACAAAGGAAAAACATATTATTCAGTTCAGTGACTTAATTGAATCACCGAATCAAAGAAAGAAAATAACATTAATAATAACATCGCCAGCACAAAGCAGAAGGGATGTAAATGCAAGGAAGAGAATCTCTATCAACCACAAATTAACGTTTCTAATTTAATTTCTTTTTAGGTTTAAGAACATAAAAAATAGTGGCTCTTTTCAGTGGACTCTGCTGGAATGATCATGTTTATGATTCAGTTTCTGGTGTTGTAGCCTAACATAACATGCTCCTATGAATCTCCACTGTTCATTTTCAAATACGATCTTATCCCTAAGCATTTCACTTAACTACTAATAGAGAAACCTAATATAGACCTATAATACATAATTTACATTTTGTAATGATATATAGCAGATTTTATATAGTTATTCATAATTGTGTGTTTTTAATCTTATTATTATTAAATAAATAATGTATTTAAGAAATATATTTAACTGTTTGGTTATACTCGTACCTTTACATTTTTAATCAAACAAAAATAAATAATCTATGGTTAGTTACGGTGTTGAGGAGTTAAACAAACAAACAAATAATTAAAATTATAAATATAGGATAAGGAAAAGACAGGTCCCCAATATCAACCATGGAGGCAGAGGCGTGGAAATCACTAAACATTTAGGGGCGGCCCACCTGATAGCCTGTCACTGTCCGTTGCCATGTACACTCCCACCATGGTAACGACACCGTTCGCACGATCTTTCCCTCTACAGCGTAGAATCTTCACTCCATACATCCTTTGTATTTATTCATTCATGTCCTATTTCGAAACCTGACCCTCCATTGTTTCTTTCTCTTTCCCTCCTCCCAAGCACCCAAAAAGTAAAGTAAAACAGAAAAAAGAAACTACCCATTTCCTGTTACTATCCCTTCGATTTCTCAAATCTCAACTTCCCATATAGGGGAAGTGGAAAACAAGAGGAAAATACGATAAATGATCGAGTCTTTTATTGATCTACTCGCCCCCTTTTAGTTTTGGGGTGTAAAGTTTTTGGCTTTTTTGTAGCTTTGACTTGTAGTCTCTCAAGATCTTCTGTGATTGGTGGGCTTCAGAGGTCGGAAACGAGGTAGTGAGACAGACGGAGAGAGGATGGCTAATAGAGTGGATCATGAGTACGATTATCTATTCAAGATCGTGTTGATCGGTGACTCCGGAGTAGGCAAATCCAACATTCTTTCCAGGTTCACGAGGAACGAATTCTGCTTGGAATCCAAGTCCACTATCGGTGTCGAGTTCGCCACAAGAACTCTGCAGGTCTTTACTTTTCCCATGCCCTCTTGCTTCTTCTGTTTTTGCGGCGATCTATTCCACTAAATGATGGATCAAAAATTAAAATTTATAATTTTCCTTGTTCTGCGTATGATCCCGTTTTGGATGTCCTTTCAGTGATGCTCGTCTTGGCCGATTGAGTTGATGTGAAGTGATATCTCTGATTCTAAGGGCAATTTCACAATTCCTGTGTTGAACCTGTGTGTTTGATCTACTAACTAGAATTGTGTCTCTGGGATCTTATCTTCCAGAGCTAATTACAGGGTTGGTCTTGTCCTGTGCTATCAATTGATATTGTTTCATATACATGTGGACTATGAAAGCTTTGATGTGTAGATCTTGTTAGTTGAATGTGTGGGAAAAGAAAAGAAAGAATAGGTATGGTGCGAAAATTTGGCAGCAAGTAATTAACAGCTAAAAGATGTGTCATTATGGTGAGAAAATTTGACAGCAAGTAATTAACAGCTAAAAGATGTGTCATTCTTTGTCGAATTAATCGGAAAAGCATGTGTGCGTAGTACGTGTCTTGTCGCTTGATCATGTTCTACAACTACTTTGGTATAGGTTGAAGGAAAGACGGTGAAGGCTCAGATTTGGGATACAGCAGGTCAGGAGCGTTACCGAGCAATCACAAGTGCTTATTATAGAGGGGCTGTTGGTGCTCTTCTTGTGTATGATATAACAAAGAGGCAAACTTTTGACAATGTCCAGAGGTGGCTTCGTGAGTTGAGGGACCATGCTGATTCCAACATTGTGATTATGATGGCTGGGAACAAGTCTGACTTAAATCATCTGAGAGCTGTTCAAGAGGAGGATGGTCATAGTTTGGCAGAGAGGGAAGGTCTATCATTCCTGGAGACATCAGCACTGGATGCTACCAATATAGAGAAGGCATTCCAGACCATATTGACAGAAATATACCATATTATTAGCAAGAAAGCGTTGGCTGCACAGGAAGCTTCCACACTTCCTGGACAAGGAACCACCATCAATGTTTCTGATACCTCTGGTACAAAGAGAGGTTGCTGTTCTACTTGATGCAACACATACCAAGTGGAAAAAGTATTGCTAGCTCTTTTGTTGAAATTACCCCCCCTTTTTTTAGCTTGATTGAGGTTGTGCAATTTATATATATTATATAAAAAGGCACAGTATTGCTAGAATTCGAGATGTGTTCTTCCTAGCGTTTATGACTGCTTAAACTACCTTTAAAGGTAGGCCTAACTCAAAACTGTGATATAGAATGGGAACGTGGAGTATCTACTGACAAAAAATTTGTGTGAACGAACCATAAATGCGCAGCTTTTATTAATCCTGTTTGTTTCTTTGTCGATCAACTCTGTTCATCCTGATAACTTGCGGCATATGCCGAGATTCTTCTCAGCATGTCACAATGTAAATTCTAAGTTCGCCTCTTTTTAGGCAGGGCAACATTGTGAATACCGAATTGGTACTAAATTTAGTTTCAGCACAATATTATACTAGTATCAATTAATACTAGGTATAGATTAGTATAACTTCTTAAATTTATAAAATAGTCTTTGAAATTTTTTAAAATTGTAAAATAGTTTTGTTTAATATATAATCTCTAAAAATCATAATAATAGAATTTTAAAAATATCAATCTATTTATTTTATTAATATTTTAAATATTATATATATATATATAATAACTATAATTAATATGAAAAAATTTAATTGTTATACAAATATAAAATTAATGACAACATAACTGCATGTTTGGTTGAACGAAATAAGTATTCTATTCCGTTCATATTCTTCAAAAGTACCTATTCTTGTGTTTGGTTAGAAAAAGAAATTTAGAATAGATATTCTCGGTTTTAATTATTCCCCGAACATGGGGAATAGGTAAAGACGACATAACCTTGTCTTTACTTATTCTGGGTATCTCGGAATAAATATTACCAAGTTGAGGATCGAATATCCTTGTCTCTCTCGCTCTTGTCTTCATGTTTCACGCTCTAGTCTCCCTCGCTCTCTTACCTCCTCGCTTTTGTCTTTAAGCTCTCGTCTCTTTCTGTCTTCACAGTCTGGTCTTTTCTCCAACATTTCTTTGCTAGTTACATGAATTAGGTATGTTGGTCGCTTTTTTTTTCCTATCAATATGGTTGTTTGGCTTACCTCATCAGCTAAATAACTTTTGTGATGCTTATTTGACCTTCAGGTCTCTTTCAATCAACTTGACCAAAATTGGAAGAGACGAATTTATGTGCTCCCTATCTCTTCGCTGTATCTGTGCGAGTCTTTCTATTTGATGAAGGGTTGTAACAACCTGCATGTTCCTTTTTGTGGAAGTCAAGCAGTTGGGTCAATTTGTTTAAATGTGTTTGCATCAACTTGTTTGAAATTGGAGTGAAAAATCATCTAAACTGCGTAGGATGTGTTAATTGCTATTTGATATGATTGAAGGGTTTCTAAGGTATCTGGGTGGTATGAATTATATTGAAAATGCGTTATCTGTGTGGCATTAACATGGATTGTAGTAGGTGTCTGCATTATCTAGGTTATGACATTGGCTAGAAGAGTTTATTCCTAGATAGATTTCCATTAGAGCAAAAACTAGAAGAGGAAACCACTGGTAGTTAAAATTGCTTGTGAATGAATTTAGCCATTGACAAAATTTTTATTTCTTTCAATATGCTATATATGGCCATGAATGTAGTTGGAGAGATTAGTTCCCTACGTCAGGACATCTATATGTCTTTTTCATGTTAAGGAAGATAGGAAAATTTGTTAATCATCTTCAGAGAGAAGATTATTACTACTCTTACTGAAATTTGATACTCGACAAACTTGTTGGAGCATTGATAAATTATTGTTAGTTTTTAGATATGAAAATAGAGAATAAAGGCCTAAAGTTGAAAATAGAGAATAAATGTAAGGCATATATAGCAGTACATAGTCTCAAGAATAAGTAAAGGAATATATATAGCAGTTTATATAGCGGTGCATAGCAGTATATATAGCAGCATATATGTAAAGGGATATTAGATGAACACATAAGTAATTGTTGTTCAGTAAACCACTATTGCATAAATTAACTTCTTTAGAATAGCAGATTATCTCTTAAAGACTAGTAATAAGCATTAATATAGTGAACTTCAAATTGAATTGAATAAATGGTGTTATTAGCAATTGAAACAAGTCATAAAAATTCTTAAATGTTATACACAGGGCTGACTAATCAAGTCATCCCCGTGACTAAATGCCACGCCCAGGGGTGATTAATTAAGTCACCCCCATGACTAATGCTAGTCACGGGGGTGACTTAATTAGTCACCCCAATGCATTTAATTAAATGCTAGTCGTGAATAGTATTTAACTTAAATGCTAGTCATGCGGTGACTTATCACCACCATGAGGTGGTGACATTTGTCACCACTTTTCTTTTCTTTCTTTTTTTAATTTTTATTTCTCTTTTCATGCAACTTTACATAACTTTCCCTTTAGCCTATATGCAAAATTCACGAAGATTTGTAACCAAAATCAAGATATGAATGTACTTCCTTATCCTTATTATGCTTTTGCCTTTCTTTCTATCTTCCTTAAGTTGGTTTTAGGTTATTTGAGTTAGGGTTTCATTTAAATTGTTTGTTTGAGTTTTGGTTTTTAGGTTCTATAATCCCCTCTTGTTAACTCTAGAAATATTATCTTCTTTTTTCTCTCTTACTCTACTTTACGCCTTCAGCTATTTTGAATTATTTCATGGTTGTTCTCTTACATCGTACATTGTTTTGAACAAATTTATATAAATACATAAGAAATTTTATTTTTTGCAGTCATGGCTTGTTTCAGTTTGAGTTTATGTAGAAATGTTGAAAGGACAAAAATGATTGTGGCTGTGTTGACTGTATGGTTTCAGTTGTGTAATGTCGTTAGTTCATTATTCAATTTGTTGGCATCAAAGGTTTCTTTATATATTTATAGGCCAATGGTTAGAAGTTATTTTCTAAATTTTTATGAAAATCGAGATTATGTGAGGCGAATTGTGCATGACAATTATGAGTCATGTATTTTTGTAACCCACCACTCTTGTAAGACACGTACCTGACATCCTCAGTGATGTTAGAGAACTTACCCCGTGAGGGTGGCATGGTAGCATAATCAGTCAGTAAAATCTCATTAATTTTTTTTCCTTTTAAAAAGTACACGCATGTATGGAAATCGATAATCAAATTGGGCCCATTCTTTTCTTTCGTAACATCAAAATCACATTTGTTATTATTATACTCAATATCAATCTCATTTATAAACCTTTCCACTTTGGAAAGTTGTTACATACAGAAATATTCAAATACAAATTGTACAATAATTGTGGAAGACTCAATTCGATACAAAAATAAGAAAATATAAATGCAGACGCGAACTAATGCCAACCTCTATCTCTTACTTGAATATAGTAGGTATACTCCCGTTTGACTAACGGGGTAATTCTTCTGAGCTTGAAAAAAATATTGTAAATTTTGGATGAGTTTTTACAAACTCAGTGAGTGACTTTCCTCGATGACTCACTCAATCACATAATAAATACAATTCATATAATCATATAATTCACATCATTTCATTGATAATCATGAATTATCGCATATCACTTGAGCATTCATTTCACATTTCACATTCAACACATATCACATTCAGGATTTTAGCTATTTAAATCATAACTATCATATATGCTTATGTAGTGCTCATGAGACTCGCTTTCCTTTATTATTGTTATAACCGAGTGCCTTTTTACTGGCCCATATCCCTTGTGGATACCAGGCTGTATTAGATAATATCTCATATCCCTTAGTAGATACTAGGTATATTCACAACTGAGCCTAAGACTCTGATCGTAGTATGAGCTTTAAGTTCTTTTTCACTGGGGACTCCAGTCACAACTGCCTTTATCTTTCATACATTTATGTAATGGAATGCATCAATCATATATGATCAATTAGTTACTTTCAAATATCATCGGACCTTAGTCCAGCATTCAACATTTAAGTTGAGAATCATTTTTTCATTCATATGCATATTCACATTTTCCTTTGAAACTAGGTCTGACATTTAACAATCAAGTCATGTATCACATATTTCATCAAATTCACATACAAGGAGCACTTTAATGTTCTCACATTTATCAAACTCCTCGGACATTCAATGTCCAGAAATCAGAACAATCCCATTCACATTGCAAAATCATTCAATACATAATACAAACAAAATAATCAATAAGTAAGACCATCTGAGTCGACTCACAGTATGCTCCAGATTAGTATTAGCTTCTATGATTCGAAAACGTCTAGATGCGGGCGTTTTATCCTATGTATCAACATCATACAATACACATTTACACACATTATTAATTGCACAATCATATGAATAATCAATCAAACACATATGTGTATGTGTTGTGTTTAATGCATGCTCAATGACAATCCCAGGTATATTATCTAAATTCACATCTTATGCTCATTCTCATTTCATAATTCATATGTCTAATTGAACTTAGGTTTACACTTCATTTGTACATGATCATTCTAAGTTCACCATTCAATCTTTACCCTTTATATGTGTCTAGCTTATTCTTAAGCTTACACCTTAAGAATACGTAGTTCTTCTAATGTCATAATCCAATCTCTCATCATTTCTTCTCTAACATTATAGGCTCTCATAATACTCAATTCTCATTCACATTTTCTTAATACATATTACTCAACTCCTTTGGATTATAACTATAATCATATGCACATCTTCATTCTCATTACACTCATGTCTTTGGTACTTTGATATCATCCATTCATTCACTAAGTTATAACCCCAATCACTTCAAACATATCACAAATTAGTCACTTAATTAAGGCATCATTCTAGGTTCATTCCAAGTCCCATTTAAGCCTTAATATTCACCAATTGACCCGTGAATGTCTGTTAGGAGGACATCCATGTCCGTTAAACAGACCTTTACGGGTTGCTTATAAAAACTTGAAAATTCGACCCACTAGAAATTAAAATCTCTTCTCGGGGTATTTATATAAGTTGTAAATCTCTAAGTACTCTTTAAAACCATACCTAAATGACCTCAATAAGAGTTCCACAGAAAAAGTTATGCCTCTTTCCCCAAGTTATATCTAAGTGCATCCACATTTTCTAGATTCTAACCCTTTACTTACTACATTCACTACCTTAAGCCTGTCTATCATGTCTAATTCAATTTCTCCTCATTTTCCCATCATTCTAACTTCATTTTAACTCAATATCATGAAAACTATCTAGAAGGGGGGTTGAATAGATCTTTTAAACTTTTTTCTCAAAGTATTACAAAAACAGAGAATTAGAACACACAAAATGAACAATCAAAATTGAAATGTAAACAGAGTAGGGAAGAAAGGCAAATATTGTTTTTATAGACTTTGGCAAAATCTTTACTACACACTTTTTGGTTCAGTGTGAACTCTTCCAATACAACTTGACTTACAACTCAAGCAACACCTTACAATCGATCTGTTTTCCGGCACAAATCCTACCTTCCAAGTGATTCTTCACTAATCACTTAA
>JANSVA010000008.1:43350998-43367028 GCA_025504915.1 Erythroxylum reticulatum | reverse complement strand
AACATAAGGATATTTTGGTCTTATTGTTACTTATTCCTTTCTCATTCCAAGTTTATTTTTGAGCAAAACACTGACATAGAAATTTTTTAGCAGTAAACCAAAAAAAGTAATAATTATTCTATTCTATTACTTATCTGTTTTATTTATAAGAATAACTATTATATTCCTTATCTATTCCTACTGTTAAACCAAACAGGCCATAAAGTCCTTAAAGTATTAAAAATTTATCATATAATAAATAATAATTATATCAAAATATCAAATAAAAAGAATAATAAATATACATGGCTCTCTATTACTATTTACAACAATAGTCAATTAGAAGTAAAACGTGAAATTAAAATAGTTACAATTATATTGTATATATAAATTTTAACATATATATTAAATATAAGTGAAATTAAAAGAAGAGGAGAAACAAGAACCTAGAACTTCATTTAGTGGAATATCCACTCAAATCACATTGACCCTATGATAAGATGTTATTTTGATATATTAATTGGAGTTATCTCTTTTGTTTTGGATATATTTTGGTGTTTAAATATGAAAATTAATACTTTTTAATTTTAGGAGATGAAAAGTGAAGATTGGATCAAATTGGGGCATCATTGGTGAAAATCCCAAAATTTGAAAAAAAGTGGACAAATTACTGTGGTGGATAAAGTGAGATCACCCCCAATGCTAGATACACTTGAAGAGTTGGAGTTTAATTAGAAAACTTCTTTACATCCCTATTATGTAGGAATTTGGATTTGTCTTAGATAGGAATCTTTGCAAGTTAGGATTAGATTACGGTTTGAATAAAATAACAATAGGAGGGACCTCTTATAACCTCCAACCTTCCTCTTTTCATTTTCTTTTTAGTTTTTCCTTAATCTTTCATCTTTCTTCTATGTTTGGAGTTAAAACTTAAGTCATGTGTGTTAAACTCAAATATTCTAAATCAAGGAGATTCAAAACTCTGGTTATAACCTTGTGATGTTTTGTTCTAAACTTATATTCATTTTTAATTCAAGTATTTCTTTTTTTATGTTCTTATACTTCATTAATAATTAATATTAATTAATCTGACAATAATTTGATGTTGATTATTTTATAGCTATCCATCTGTAGTTAACCTGAAGGATTGGTAAAAGGAATAAATAATTTATTTATGAATTTGCATATTTAACTTATGATAAACAAAAAAGATAAGTTGAACATTATTTAATTTAGTGTTTAATCTTTTTTACTAAGCTTATTGATATCATTAAATTGATATGGAATGCTATCATACGCAGTAATTAATGGTAATTTTTGGTTTGGATGTTGGGTTTGAACCAATTAATTTATGAAAATTTGAAACTTACTATGGCTATCTTAATAAGTTTTGGACTAAATGTTTAAATTGTGGCAATTATTCTTTATAGACCAATGATCAATGTTACAATTAAATGAGATCTTTCCCTTGAATAAGAGTTAAATAATCTTGAATTTCTCACTTTTATTTTCAATTGATTCATATTGATTTCCTGTTAGTTTTAGATAGTTAATTAATTGAGAACCCCCACTTTAGTTAATTAATCGAAAACCCCTACTTTATTTTGTTAGTTGAAATTAAGAAACTAGTGTTTAGTTCTCTTTGGATTTAATCGGTTCCATGAATCCTACAAGAAGTTAGAGGAAGATAATTAATTTTGACGGCTTTAACAACCTGATAAAAAATATGGCATCATTGTCAAAGAACTGTTTTAGTTTCTTAGTTTCTTTGCATTATTGTATAGTTTACAGCTAATCTCTTTTCTTGTATGACTCGTTCTTCTCAGACAAGTTAATTGCAATATAATTTAGAAATTGAAAAGACAGTGCGTCATTTAAGAAAAGAGACTAAGCAAGGAAGCAGTCACCTCTAGAAGTGAAAGTTGAGATAGATTTAACAATTGGTGGAGACTCTAATTTCCAAGAAGTTAGAGAAGCAGAATTAATTCTGAGGGCTTCGATAACCTGATCAAATTTGGTGTTGTGTTGTCAAAACCCTCAAAAATAAATATAATTCTTTAACTTCTTGTAGTAGTCAAGGAACTAAGTCGAATTCCAAGAGAACTAAACACTAGTTTCTTAATTTCAATTAATAAAATAAAGTGAGGGTCTTTGATTAATTAACTAATTAACTAAAATTAACAAGAAATCAAAATAAATTAACTGAATATAAAAATAAAAAATTCAGGATTCCTTAACTCTGATTCAAGGGAAAGATCTTATCTAATTATAACATTAATTATTAGTCTAAAAAGAATAATTGTCACAATTCAAGCAGTTAGTCCGAAACATATTAGGAAACCATAATAATTCTCAAAATTTTCTAAATTAATTGGTTCAAACTCAGCATCCTAACTAAAACATACTATCAATTGACTGAGTATGATAGCATTCCATATAAATTAAATGATAGCAATAAGCTTAGTAAAAAAAGAGTAAATCCTAAATTAAATAATTGAGATAGATACAATTATTCAACTTATTTTTTTTGTTTATCATACGTTAAATATGCAAATTCATAAATAACTTATTTGTTACTTTTACAAAGCTACCTTCAATGGATAGTTATAGAATAATTAACATTAAATTAATTTGTCAGATCAATCAATGTTAATTATTAATAAAGTACAAGAACATAAAACAAGAAATAATTGAATTAAAAAATAATATAAATTTAGAACAAAGCCTCACAAGGTTACAGCAAGAGTTTGAATCCACTTGCTTCATAATATTTGAGTTTAGCCACACATGAATTAATTTTCAACACCAAAATAAAAGAAAGATGAAAGATTAAGAGAAAACTAAAAGAAAACAAAAAGAGGAAGTTTGAGGTGTAAGACATCCCTCCTATTATTTTTCTACTGAAACCCTAGTTTAATCCTATCTTGTAAATATTCCTATCTAAAACAAATCCAAATCCCTATATAATAGGGATGGAATTTTTTTTCTAATTAAACTCCAACTCTTTAAATGAATTTGGCATTAGGCGTGATCTCGCCTTATCCACTGTAATAATTTGTCCACCTTTTCCAAAATTTATGATTTTCACCAATAATGCCCCAATTTTATGCAATCTCCACTTTTCATCTCTTAAAATAAAACAAACATTAATTTTCCTATTTAAGAATCAAAATATATCCAAAAAAAAGAGATAGTTCCAATTAATATATAAAAATAACATCTTATCAAATTCCCCCACATTGGAATGTTGTTTGTCCTCAAGCATACATTAATCATCCTCATAAAAACCTCTCATCTTCTTTCATGTTATCTAAAAATATCAAAAAGCTAATTCACATTAAAAGTTTAAGATAAAATAATAACCGAAAGAATAAGCACTCATAGGACACATTGTTAAAATTAAAATGTAGCATCTCGTCAATTCCATCAAAATCAAATGGACTAAAACTTGACTCCATCTAATGGATTTCACTCTATACACTCAAATTGTTTAGGGTTTATTAACCTCTCAAATAAAGGAATAATGAGTTATTTCTATAAGCTTGCTTATGAATCATATCCCCACCGCTTAATAAAAATGAATTTAATGCATAAATCAAAGGGACTTAATAAGAGTTATAACCTAACTTAGGTAAGATATGACAAAAAGAAGTTTTTAAGTTAAGTAAATTGAAGGGAATCCAACAAACTTATCCACACTATTTTTAAGTTAAATCAATCCAAAACTCATTTGATTCAAATAACATCCTTTCTAATCATTTTTTGTTTTTCTTTTTTTTAGAAAAGAACTTCAAAAAGGAGATTTTTTTAATTTTTACTTCTCCTATATCTATAAAAAAATGAAAAATTTAAATAATGCAACTTGATTCAACTAATTTAGTTTTCATGGAAATAGTTAAAAATCATATACAAATAAGGTCGTTACAATTCCTTTAATTTAGGAGTTCAAAATTACTAAGGATATCAACAACAAGAGGGGTAAAAGTGGCATGTAACAAGGTTATTATGAAAGAAAAGAAAGGGGTAAGGCTCAAATTGGTTTGATAGAGATAAAAGAGTAAGTTAGGCTTGTTTAAGTAAAAAATGGTTATCCTAAGTGCGCTTATCATCTTTATACACAAATTCATCAAAAATGTGGTCTTAACATATATTCAAATGCAAGTTCTAGTATAAAGAAGCTATGTTTGATAACACACAACAAAAAGATATGTACAATCACAAATGTGATGAATGCTCTTAGGCTCAAAGCTCATGTAGGAGTCAAAAATGCATCAAGTCTTGCATACTTTTATCCTATAAAACCAATGAGATATTTAAAATAATTTAATGAAAACACCAATCATGCTTATTTCTCTCATGAATTATTTTTTAAACAAAAAATGTACCCCAACTTAATGATTATAAAAAAATAAAAAAATTATGAAACTATTATAAGGAATAATCAATTTATGAATCATAGTATCATGGGTCCAAATAAAGTCACAAAGTTCATCATAATAAGAACACTTGATCCCCTATACCTAAATCATACATTGTCCCCCATTGTATGCTTAAGATACTCATATCTCACAAAAATAATCAAAAAAAGATAAAGCATAGAGTAGAAGACTCCCTTAAGCTATGAGCATTTTAAAGGAGATGTACTATGGTGTTAGAGGACACGGAGGTACCTCCGCTATGAATTGGAGCAGATTATCCAAATTCTTCTCAATTTAAGAAAATTTTCTTTCTAATCTTTCTAGTTGAAAAAGATACTCATTTTGGATTGGTGGAGCTAGATGATACAAAGTTGGTGGAACGTCACCATTTTCTTATTACATTGATGATGAATCTTTATGGGGTGATCACATGATATAAAAAAATTGTTCTCCTTGTTTCTCAAGTACCCCCATCCTACTTAAGCAATCCTTACCAAAGGTTCCATCTCACAAGCAATATGCATATTAGTGTCAGTAATATTAAGCAAAGTCAGATTGATAGCTAAATGAGTGATAAGGGAACCAAGACATAAATTCTTGTTATAAGAGAGAACAATGTTGAGTTACATTACCAACTAAGTACCTAAATTGACTTGAAATTGGTTTACTATACACCAAATAAAGAATAACTCTACTTTAGTTCAAGTACACAATGTAGCCTTCCATCCTAAATAATTAAAAACCAATAAATGCTGCATATAAATCAATTCCATCTTATTAAGATAGCTACCTTTAGATTTACTTAGATGAAAAGCAAATGGGTCAGAAAACATTGATTTCCAATCTTGGAAAGAATTAGACTTACTATAGTCCACGACATATTCTTTGTACTAAGTTGAATTCGCAAACCCTAAGGCTAAATTAAAATTAGAGATGCTTTGTTTGAATTTGACACCCATTAATCTGTACTATATCACATTAGGACTACTTAAAGTGAAATTGTCTAGTTTATCAAATTTAAATATAGTATAAAAATCCTTAGTTAATTCAATAATGACTGGACAACGAATCAATGTAAAATATTTCCAGCTTGTCAAAATTTTCTTTAATTTGCAAGTCCTTTAAGGTGGGTAGTTTATATACTTATCCACATTAATATGTTGGGATTTGAGAGCAGTGTACCATTGTTTACATTCTTTAATAATGAAAGTGGGATAATTGCACAAATCCAACTCAACTGGTTGTAAAATAGAGATGTTTTTGCTATCTGCTCATGTTTCCTTTTGGTACTAGTTTCAGAGCTTGTAATAGATTGATGGTGTGTAGTTGAATTCATTGGAGATTTTCCTTTTGTTGCAATCCTAGTAGTAGTTTTAAAACATCCCACAAGAATGACAAGTGTAAATAGAAAACTACTCCAAAAAATAATGAAAACAACTTAATAATGATTAAAATTAAAATGAAAGGAAAGCAACTAAAAGTAATTGGCAAAAATGAAATAAAAACAAATATAAAAAAGAGAGAGGTGACTGAAAAGGATGATATATGAATAAAATAAGTTTTGGATTGATTTAAGTTGGAATAAGTGTGGATAAGTTTGTAGGATTCCTTTCAATTTACTTAAAGTAAAAAACTTCTTTTTGTCATACCTTACCTAAGCCATGTTATAACCCTTATCAAGTCCCTTTGACTTATACATTAAGTTCATTTTTGTTAAGTAGTGGAGATATGATTCTTGAGCAAGCTTATTGAAATAACTCGCTATGCTTTGATTTGAGAGCTTAATGAACCCTAAACACTTTGAGTGTATAGAGTGAAATCCATAAGAGGGTCTCAACTCTTGTTTCATTTGATTTTGATGGAATTGATGAGATTTTATGTTTTAATTCTAGCAAAGTGTCCTATGACTGCTTATTCTCTCGATTGTTATTTTATTCTAAACCTTTAGTGTAAATTATCTTTAGGATATTGATGGATAACAAGAAAGAAGATGAAAAGTTGCTATAAGGAGGATTGATGTATTGAATTGAAGTATGCTTGAGGACAAACATAAGTCCGGTATAGGGGGATTTAATAAGATCTTATTTTGATATATTAATTGGAATTATCTCTTTTATTGGATATATTCTGGTGCTTAAATAGGAAAATTAATGTTTGATTTGTTTTAGAAGATGAACAGTGGAGATTACATAAAATTAGGGAATTATTGGTGAAAATCACTAATTTTGAAAAAGTGGACAGATTATTGCAGTGGATAAGGCGAGATCATGCCTAATGCCAAATTCACTTAAAGAGTTAAAGTTTAATTAGGAGGCTTCCTCCCATCCCTATTATGTAGGGATTTTGATTTGTTTTAGATCGGAATCTCTGCAAGATAGAATTAAACTAAGGTTTGAGTAGAAAACAATAAGAGGGATGTCTTACACCTTTTCAACCTTCCTTTTTTCATTTTTCTTCTTACTTTTTCCTAGCAACAGTACCAAAATTTTGATCAGATTGTAAGCCCTCAAATTAATTCTATTCCTCTAACTTCATGTAATAGTCGTAGAATTAGGTCAATTCCCAAGAGAACTAAACACTAGTTTTTTAATTTAAATTAATAAAGTAAAGTGGGGGTCTATTAATTAACTAAAATTAAAAATAAATCAAAATAAATCAACTAAATATAAAAGTGAGAAATTCAAGATTACTTAACTCTGATAAAAAATCTCATCTAATTGTAACATAGATCATTGATCTAAAAACAATAATTGTCACAGTTTAAGGAGTTAGTCCGAAACATATTACGATAGTCATAATAACTCTCAAATTTTCCTTAAATAATTAGTTCAAACCTAACATCCAAACCAAAACTTAACATCAATTAATTGGGCATGATAGCTTTCTTTATCAATTAAATGATAACAATAAGCTTAGTGAACATAAATTAAATAATTGAGATACTTGCAACTAATTAGCTTTTTTTTCTTATTTATCATAAGTTAAATATGCAATTTCATAAATAACCTATTTGCTACTTGTACAAATCCTTCATAACAATTATGGATTACTAAATTTATAGATAGCTATACAATAACTAACATCAAACTAATTTTTAGATCAATCAATATTAATTATTCATAAAGTTTAAGAATAAGAAATACTTGAATTAAAACGTAAATATAAATTTAGAACAAAACCTCACAAGATTACAACTAGAGTTTTGAATCTCCTTAGATCATAATATTTGAGTTTAGCCACACATGGATTAAGTTTCGACATTAAAAATAGAAGAAAGATGAAAGATTGAGAGAAAACTAAGAAGAAAAAGAAAAGAGGAAGGTTGAAAAGGTGTAAGACGTCCCTCCTATTTTTTTCTACTTAAACCCTATTCTAATCCTATCTTGTAAAGATTTCTATCTAAAACAAAACCAAATCCTTACATAATAGGGATGGAAAGAAGTTTCCTAATTAAACTCTAGAGTGAATCTGGTATTAAGCGTGATCTCGCCTGAACCATTGCAGTAATCTATCCACTTTTTCCTAAATTTGTGATTTCACCAATAATAATCCAATTTGATGCAATCTCTACTTTTCATATCCTAAAAAAACATTAATTTTCCTATTTAAGCACCACAATAAATCATAATTCCAAATAATATGTCAAAATAAAATCTTATCAAATTCCCCCTCACCTGACTCATGCTTTTCCTTAAGCATACATCAATTCAATGCATCAATCATCCTTATAATAACCTTTCATCTTCTTTCATGTTAACCAAAAACATCCAAAATCTATTTCACAATAAATGTAATAGTCAGTTTCTAAAACTACTGAGGGTTAGAGTGTTAGAATATTGAGTCACACGAGTTACATCATAAAATTAATTTGGTGCATTTAGGAGATAATTTTATGAATTCATTCACATGAATTATATTAGCATATACACATGAATTATGTTTTAAAAAATGCAAAGATTTAATGTGCACTCAATTGACAAGTTCCGAGGTATGAACGTTTTAATTGTGACATGATTGTGCATTTCTAATGTCTTGTATTTTGATTTACAAAAAAAGGAATTGATGGATTACAATTAGGAATTTGGAGTTTATTTGTCACAATTGGAAGATTGATGGATTAAAATGAACATTTAGACTAGGAAAAATTTCAAGTAGCAAGAAAAGTTGACATGTGGAAATTTAGGATGACTACACCAATAAAACAAGTGAAAAATGGTTTAAATTAAGTGAAAAAACCTATAATTACATGACAAGTGTCTTTAAAGAAAGAACACTCATCCTACACCATGGGACCAACACATTTAGCTTCTTTTGTTATGTCTTTATTATATACTCTCTCCTTCTTCTCCCTCTCACTGTCGAAATCCACACCTTACCCACACCTTTGGAATTTTTCCCTAATTCTGTAGATTACCACCCCCAAAACCTATGCAACATCCATCATAAAGATAGCTTTAGAGGTAGAATATTGTTACATTTTGTTGTCTTCTTCTTATCATTGTCGAAACCATCTTACTCCCTCACTGTTCTTGAAATGTTCTTGCATACATGTGAGGCAAAGAAGGCTTGATGATACATTTAGGTGGCATTTGAGCTGAACAAGTAAGTGAACTATTGATCTATTATGGCATGTGTTAGCAGAAATTATGATGACTGATTAGGGATAGATTAAACGTGGTATTGGTGTTGAAATTGTGCTTGAAAGTGACGAATGAAAGGGATACCTTTTGTTATATTTTTGGATGCATGACAATGGTAGTTTATAGGATGTTATATGGATTATTTAATTTCGGATTTGAAGTATAATTGAAGATGAATTCATGCTAAAGATACGTGTTATTGAGGTGTTTTCAAATATGGAAAAGTTAGGACTACAAGTATGATGGTATAAAGTGAATGGTAATGAAATAAATGAGCAGATTTTTGTGAGAAGTTAAATTAACCTGAAATGTAGTAACCTTAAAGGACATGAAATCTGGAAAAATTCAGGTGTTAGTGATGTCTCTAAGCTTGTAAAATTCGTGAAGTATTAAAGGTAGTAATGTTACACACATTAGTGATGTTGATGACAAATTCTAGAATTTTAATTTCAGCCTTGTGTACATGTAGAACCAGCTAAGAAAAATCCCTCTAAATTGGTACATTTGGACTTAATTAAGGCTAGGAATGAGCCTAGATTGTTTCTTTATTAATTAGTTAAGAGCTTAATAAGTTTATGTAAATAATTGATGTCATAACCTAAAGAATGGACTGTTTTGATGTGGTTATGTTCAAAGCTAGAAATTATGATTTGTTAAAGGAATACATAAGTTCTTTTAATGTAAACATGATCTTAAGGACATGGGTAATGTGTATAAGGTATGGATGAATGAGCATTGAAGAACATGTGGTAATTATGAATGAGAATTAGGTAAATGTATGAATATATATTGCTGGAAAAAGTTTGGTGAATGTATAGATCTAGCATATTGAAATTCTAGATTTAAAGTAACAATTATATGCATGTTATAAGAGGCTTTTTGATCATGAAAATGTTCAAGGATAAGTGTAATGTATGGTTGATGAATTTGAAGTAAATTAGGCTAACTTAAAGGTACAAACCTGATTGCAAAATTGTAGTATACAAGATATAATGTTTACATGGTCTTAGGGTGTATAAGCACAAATTGAATAGTCAAGATCTATGTATAAGAATACATACTCGGAAAGTCAATTGGGCATGCATTGAAACACGGCACATATACATGTGCATGATTGTATATTCATATGATTAAACAAATTAGTGATTTGTGAACTATGTGTGTATGTATTGTATGATGATAGATACACAAGGTGATCGTCAACATCTAGATATTGCTGAAACATCAAGGCAATATCTTTTCTCGAGCGCTCTGTGAGTCAACTTAGATGTGTAAACTCATTTATGTGCTTCTGTATAAATTGTATGTTTAATATGAAACATATGTACAACTGATTGATAAATGCCAAACTTAGATCCAAGGAGTTTGATATATATGGCATAAGTACACAAAGATGAAAGGAAATGAAAACATAGCATATGAAATGATGCATCTCATCACATTGAAATGCATGGTCAGATAAAGGAGTTTTGACCAAAGTGACCTATGTGTAAAAAAGAGCTTTGAGTTTAGGATTATAAAAAAGAGCCTTAGGCTTAGATAAAATGGACTCGGTATCCATAATGGATATGGGTTAGAAATGATCTTGGTATCTACAACAGATACGGGACAGTAAATTGGGTTGATAGGCACTTGGTCACAAAAAAAAAAGAGAATGGAAACATAGGTGCATTTGCATATACATCCTTACATGTGTTAAATGATTGAATTGAAATAAATTATTGAATTGTTTTGAAATAGTGAATTACAGTTGAAGTTAATGGAGGATGTGTTGTGATATGCAATGCTAGCTTACATGATATGCTTGTGGAAGTATGATAAACTTTGATATACTTGTTTTTGTTATCTGACTTAAGTGAATGCATCAATGATGGTTCATTCATTGAGTTCACAAACTCCTCAAAATTGCAACATTGTTTTTCAGGTTCAAGGGATTTTTAACTACCGAGGTGTTATATTAGAAGTCTAGCACTTGTATTTTGGGGACGAGAATGGCTCAAAGGTTTGATCAGTTAAATATAAGGGGTCTAGTTAAAGTCTTGTGTATTAGCATCCCATTTTATGTTATATATTTGGTATTGAGATTGAACTAAAAAAATGTTGTGTAATGTATATGTAGATTCTAAATTGTAATGACGTATGTGAATTTTATGTTGGTGAATGAAATGGGAAGAAATGAATATTTAGAATTCTTATGATATGTTTAATGTACATGATATGTTTAATGCCTTTAATGAGTTAGTTTGCCCATCCTAATGTACCATTTTCATAAAGTATGTTTTTGAATTTCTTCTGGTATGTTCGGGCTTATGCTCTATGGGAGTGGTATGTTACAGTTTTGGTATCAGAGCATGTTTTAGCATCCTTAGGGACATATATGAGCATTTCAAAATGGCATATAGAAAGAGACCCATATAGTGATCATTATTATTGTTTGTTACAGGTCATCTGCTATAGGAGACTATGTCCTAGAATCAGCTGATCTTGAGTCAATAGGAGCCAATAGAGAGTCCCTTATACCCTAGTCTGAATAAATGCCTCCGAAAGTTCCTAAGAGGAGAGAAAGTAGGTATGATAAACTTAGGAACTAGGGGGCTGTAGACTTCTATGGAAGCCGAGGCAAAGGGTTAGCTAGATAGAATAAAGAGAGTATTTGATCAAATGGACTGTGAGCCTGATGAGAGGTTTGATTATGTAGACTCTTTCCTCTAAGTTCCAGTCTTTCAATGGTGGAAGACAGCTCCAGGTAGTTCTGCTCGACCTTGCAGACTGATATGGGGGGACTTCCTAAAAGTCTTTTAAGATAATTACATGCCAAAGATCTATTTGGACAGGAAGATGAAGGAATTCCTCGATCTGAAATATGTAAATCTCACAGTAGCTAAGTATGATGTACGGTTCAATGAACTACTGGGGTATGCTACTGCTCTAATCTTAAATGAGGAAGATAAATGTAGGCGGTTTGAGGATGGATTGAATATGGAGATTAGGACAAGGTTGGCTATGACAAATATGAATAGTTTTACTAAGCTACGAGCTGCTTCTATTCAAATTGAGCAGTTACTAAAGGATGAAAAAGGAGATTATAGATGTAAGGCCCCAAAATATACTCTAGATGATATTTTACATATTTATGAAAGTAAATGTATGATATGAGTTAAAATTATGCTATGATTTGAAAGTGAAAGGCATGTGACTTGAATTTTGGTATTGATGGACCATAGTTAGTGAATTGGAATTAATTGAAGCCATTAGAGAATTTAGGTATTTAAATATACATTTAGACAAGGAAAAATGGTCGAGAGACAAGTTAAGTTGGCACGTGAGAATTGGAATGATTAAGCCTATAAGTTAGAGACATTTGGCATCATCCATTGTGTGATATTTGGCCGCATAATAAAAGGACAAGTGGCTTAACTAAAGTGTTACAAATGGCAGCTTAAATGGTTGGCAAGTGGACTTCATGTTGTGGTGTTAAGTGTCATGTAGTGGTAGTGACACCTAGCACTAATAAGTGCTGAATCACCTAAACCATTTGGTGATTCTCCATCTCTATAATATGTATGATTTTGTTAATGCTTTGTAATATGATAGCCTGAATTGAGAATGGTCTTGGAATCGAAGCATGTGTTGGATAAACTCAGTGTACTGATTAAATTATATTTTAAGTCAAATATAAATGAAATGCTTAGTATGTTTCAGTCCTATCTGAGGTGACATCTACATATCCTTCTAGGGTGTATGTAGGGGTTACGTCTTTTGGTATCAGAGCATGGCTTAGGCGATTTTGGTTTAACCAACGTTTAACCACTGCTTATACTTAAGTGTAAAAGTTGTGTTTTGGCCTAATGCGGTTTGTCCCATGTTTTGGTTATAGAATTAAAGATGGAAAGATCTCACGAAGCCGTTGGTGAGGTTACTGAGAGTAATAATCCCGAGTGATCTCGTCCATCGATATCTGGACCCTCTAAGGTCAATCAAGGTGAATCTGACATGCCACCTCCTCCTCCAGCTCAGGGAGAAGCTTTAGTTAAGTTGCTCAAGATATGATGACATTACTGCATCGTATGAATGCACCCAAGGCTCCGATTGATCAGCTACGGAAGTATGGAGTTGAGGAATTTTCTGGAACATCATTGGAGGAATCTGAAAGAGCTAAGTTTTGGATAGAGAAAGTAAAGAGGGTATTAGATGAAATCAACTGTCCGTCATATCAAATGGTACACTCTGTTGTCTCTTCTCTTTAGGGAGAAGCCTATAAGTGGTGGAAGTTTACTTTGAGGAATCCTTAGCTATCGTTGCCTCTGATTTGGAATTTCTTTTCCCAAGAGTTTAAAGCTAGGTATGTTACAGAGGCTTACAGAAAGGAGAAATGGAGGCAATTTCTGAACATGAAGTAGAGAAACTTATCTGTTACTGAGTACGATAGGGAATTTAAATGACTCAACAAGTATGCCCCCTAACCGGTACTTACTGAGGAGTTTCGGTATCATCTATTTGAGGATAGTTTGAATGATTCAATCAAGGAGCATCTGACCCCATTTACTTTACTGCAATAAGTGAACTACCATCAATTGGTGAAAGCAATAATGAAAATAGAGAGGCAAGAGATGGTTAGGAAAGAAAGGGGTCAGTGAATGGGCTTTACTAAAGGAGGTCCATCCTTAGGCAAGTAGAGTCTTGAAGGTGTTTCCTCTACACTAGACTCTACTCAGAGACTTGTAATTTAGGGAAGGTGACAGAACTTTCCTTTACTAACCATTTTTGGTAGGGGTTCCTCTGTGGGCCAAGGTTTTAGTATTCTAGAGTGTCCTCATTGCTTCAAATACCATCAGGGTACCTGTTGGAGGATTACAGGTTCATGTTTTAGATGTGGCTGCATGGAGCATCTGACAGCTAGCTACCTTATAAGATAACCCCAGATATCGCAAGCTAATAAGGAGTTCTCTTATGTATCTGTTAGAATCAGAGGACAAAGTAGAAGTCGTGGAGGATCTAGTTAGTTCAGACCTAATCCGAGTACCCAATTGGAAACTGTGGATTGACCAGCTATGCCTTATGCTTCAGCTTGAGCTTATGCATTAAAAGCTCGTGAGGATCAGGACACACTTGAATTCATTGCCGGTATTGTTTCTCTCTTTAATTCTAAAATTTATTCTTTAATTGATCTTGGATCTACTCATTCTTATATCTATATGGGAGAAATGTTTGATAAAGAGATGCCTATAGACCAATTAGAGTATGATATTCATGTGACTAGCCCTCTAGGTAGTAGTGTGTTAGTTAATCAGGTGTATAGGAATTGTCCCATTATGATCCAAGGAAATGAATATGTAGCAGGTCTGATTAGATTACTTTGTCATGAATTTGATTTGATTATGGGTATGGATTGGTTGTCTAAGCATCAAGTAGTGGTTGATTGTAATGTTAAGAAAGTTATGCTTAGGAAGCTTGATCAACCTGAAATACTATTGCTAATGTGGTATCTACTATGCACGATCGAAAGATCCTCTAGAAGGGATATGAAGCTTATCTAGCTTTTATGTTTGATTCTAAGAGGGAGGATGGTATTGCTAGATATTTCAGTGGTGAATGAATTTTCATATGTGTCTCCTAAAGAATTACTTAGAGTCCCTCATAAAAGAGAGGTGGAGTTATCTATTGAAGTCATGTTTGGCATTGCTCCTATATCCAGAGCACCATATAGCATGGGTCCTACTGAATTGAAGGAGTTGAAGGGACAGTTATAAGAGCTTCTAGATAAAGGGTTCATTCGACCCAATGTCTTCTTATAGGGAGCACCGATCTTGTTTGTTAAGAAGAAGGATGGTACACTACAGATGTGCATCGATTATAGGTAACTGAATAGAGTCACAATAAAGAACAAGTATCTATTGCCAAGGATTGAAGACTTGTTTGATCAGTTGAAAGATGTAAGAGTGTTTTCAAAGATAGATCTGTAATTAGGGTACTAGAAACTTTAGGTAAAGGATGTGGATGTACTGAAGATCGCATTTAGGATCCATTATGGATATTATGAATTCCTTATAATGCCATTAGGGTTAACTAATGCTCTTGCAACATTTATGGATCTAATGAATAGAGTATTCAGGCTTTATTGAAACCAATTTGTTGTGATGTTTATAGATGATATGCTAGTCTATTCTAAGAATGAACATAACCATAGTGAACATCTCCGAATTGTGTTCCATACCTTGTGGGAAAAACAATTGTATGCTAAGCTGAGCAAGTGTGATTTCTGGCATCAAAAGGTATCTTTTCTAGGACATGTTGTATTTATGTCATTCCTAAATATTCTTAGTCATTGTTCTATTAAGATTGGACATTAATAGAACGTAAAAAGACTAGCACATGTTTTGTTTTTCCTTATGAAGGAAGTAGTCGATCTCATAGTCTAAAGTATAGAAATAATTAAACAAACGTGTGGGTGCTTGCTAGAGAACAAGCTCACTGAAAAGACCTAATATGAGAAATTCATTTAGAACATTACTTGTATGTCTATAGAATTCTCATTATGATGGCTGTATAAGTGATCATTTGACTTAAGGTTATCAACATTACTTGTATGTCTATAGAATTCTCATTGTGATGGCTGTATAAGTGATTATTTGACTTAAGGTTATCAAATTTATCTTGTATGGGATTGCTATGTTTTGATACTACTTATAAACTATTTAACCATAGGTTGTTTAATCGATATTCATTGGATATAGCATGACCTATATAGAAATAGTTGAATGATGAAGATAAGATTCATCACCCTAAAGTAATTAGGGAGAATGTTTCGTTGTTCTCGATTAGTATTGATTCAAGAAATCCTTGGCCAAGGTGAAATAATGCTTTGTAAATAATTTACAAAAGTCATTAATTAAATCGATAACTAATGGTGGAGAATTAATATGATTAGACTCAAAATAGAGTAGACATTAATTTCATGCTCTATGTCTAATCGGAACATTATATGATGAAATG
>JANSVA010000008.1:43329239-43340323 GCA_025504915.1 Erythroxylum reticulatum | reverse complement strand
TGAGTGAATGTTCCTTGATACATGTTTCAATTAATAATTCCAACATGCAGACACTGGATTGATACTCTGTAAAAATCGATTCCGGTCATATCAAGAATTATAATGAAACACATATGAGTTCACCACTCATCAAGATTATGGTTCGTAATGAAAGAATGCTAAGGTGTATGTTTTAAGATTAAAGTAACAACCTACTTTATTATTTGAAAACATACTTTATTCCAGATTCATTTAATAGTGCCATTATCGATAGTCAACTAATATCATGATATGAAACTCATCATTCCGTTGAAGTAAACTATTTTACTTACACAGAGATAAATCACAACACTATAGTCTAAACCATAATCAAGTGACCAACTTGATTAGTCAAGTGTGAATCAACTATTTTAGATTCTAATAATATACATGTGTTCCCATACATCACCATGTATATGCATATTATTTATAAAAGAATCTTGGTACCTTATGACTAGATATATAATGCTCATATATATAAAACCAAACTCTTTTATTTTATTAATAGTAAATATTTTCATTACAAAAGTAACTGGAAGAAGATTAAGTTATATGTAAATACATTTACTTTTCAACGCACTATATTTACATATCTCCAACAATAAAAAATCCCTTACAACATTAAGCTTAAAAGGGCTATTTATTCATTTAACATTCCATACTATCAGAGTCATAAGAGGTTGCTTTTTTCCTTTGGAGCCTTTGCTACTTCTCCTGTTGCTCTTCCTAGATAAAACTTGTTCAAACTCTTCCTCTTGAGTAACTCCTCTCTCTTGATCTGCCAGTAATTGTTGAGGATCCTCATTTTGCTATATGCCCTGGTCTAAATGGCAAGGATTATTCCTACATTCTTGTCTTTCCTTTCCCCTTCAATGCTCTAAAAGATTACTTATGAGACTCAATGTTTGTTACTCAATTTCCACAAGTTAAACTGAGGGTTAATAGTTATCAATTTGGACCCTTTCATCTTTATTAAGTGGTACACTTTTAACCTTTTCCATACTCGTTTGGCCTTCAAGGTTATCCAACAATTTTCCAATTTTCCAATTTTCGTCGACTCTTTGTAATCTTCTAGATTAACCTGCTCTATTCCCATCATCTCCCAATAGTCTCCTCTAATGAATACTTTCCCCATTGGTTTGTATTCTTTTCCTTGTGTTTTAAGGGAAGGTTTCCATTGGTATGTAACAAGCACTTTGTTTTCTTTTAGAGAATGCCCATCAAGTCTTAGAATTGGAATGTTATCTTTCATTTCCTTAGACATATCCATACTCACACATAATCTAGCAAATCTAACACGTTTCCTCAACATAGTGTTTTCATCCATACATATTAGCTTTTCCAAATAACTAGATAGCATGCTTAAACCTTAAATCGTTTAATATTCCAAAGGAATATTATGTATATTCACCTATAGAATAATATTTTCCAGTCTGATTTTCTTTAATTCCATTCCGAGTTCCCAATTCTAAAGAAATAAAGGAAGGTGAGAGATGTGCCAAGGCCCTTCTTGTAATACCTTTTGAACTTCAGATTTAGAGGCAAAGGTAAGGATTAAATTATCTTCCTCAATTAGCACTACCTCCAATAATCCTCTGTGTTTCTAATTTCTCTTGGTCCATGCTTGGATCACAAGAAAAGCAGAACGTTTATCCATAAGAAAAACTAATTAATGCAACATCTTACGTCCTTGCTCCTTCTTGTAGAATCTCAAGACTAGGAGCCACCATAAGCTTGCCTTCAATCTCAACTGGTGGACTGTAGAACAAAGATGAATCTAAGTTATCACCCATATCTTGTTTCTATGTCTTTCTAGCTACTTGTTGCTGTTGATACACACTGTCATCTAGAGATGTGGTTTTAGGAGGTGGGATAGATAGTGGGTCTATGGCTAGGGGTGGGATAGGTTGATTAATAGAGTGGAATGGGACAAATTTGAGGGTAAAGGTGGATAGTTTGTCTCTATAATGTAGTTTAAAGGGTGTCTGATGTTGTTTGTTGTTTTCTATTTGTGGTCGGATTTTTAGGTAGCACGATGAATGGCAAGGCCAGAACGTAAAAAGGTTGCTAAAGAAGTAAGGATTTTAAAAGAAATATGAGGGGAAGAAAACAGAAAGGTGCAAATCTAGGGTTAGGGATTATTGGTGAGGATGAAAGGTTTAGAGAGATACAGGAGTTTCTCTCATTGTATTTCTGAAAATTTTCTTAGTTATTCTTTAGACACCTTAAAAAATGATAGCTTATTTTATTGTTTACTAGAACTCTTGATAGAACAAGTAGTTCAATATATCCAATTTGCCTTGTCATATCGAGCTTTTGGAGGATTGAGTTTCTAAGGAGATAAATTTGATAGATGAAAGTGACTTGGAAGATAATCTTGGATGAGAAAATATTGATGATGTCATTTGCTGCAATGAACTTAAATAACGATGCTGATGAGGCTCCTCTTAATGATGAGAATTTTGTACCAAATGAGAATTGAGCTAATGCAATTTGAGCAGATTAAATAAAGTTCCAAATTTTTGTTTCTCCTTTTCTTTTAATTTTACTTATATTTGATGTATATGTCAAATTCTATATGTACAATGTATTTATAAATATTTTTGTTTCTAGTTTTATTTCTAGTTGGCTCTTCGGCACGAACTATTAATGTTGTAAATTGTAATAGTTAGAGAGAGTCATGAATATTTGTTATTCTTTTTATTTGATGTTTTAATGTGATTATTATTTATTATATAATGAAATTGTAACTTTTTAAGTACTTTGTACCATTATTAATTTTATATTTGTACGATGATTAAATAATCCTTTTCATATTAATTGCAATTATTATTTATATGTAAAATATATGAAAAGTAATATTAATAAAAATAAATAAATAATTTTTTATTTTAAATTTCTATTATTATGATTTTTAAAAATTATTTTTTATTTTAAATTTATATTATTATGATTTTTAAAGACATGAATGATGTAAAATTATATATTATACAATACAATATATTGAGAGACTATTTTGCAATTTAAAAAATTTAAGAATTACTTCGTAAATTTAAAAAATTATCTGAAATAATACATGAGCTAAAAATTACAATAACAAGCAACTGGTTTTTACACATATAATTTATAAAAGTTTATTTATATTAAATTTAAAAATCAAGTTTCCAATGTGATTTGTTTGAAACCCTGAAATAGCACATATTACTAAGTTTTATTTATAAGGCTTATTTTAAATTAATTTTAAAGATCAATTTATAAATGTCAAAACTTTGGTAGCCTAAAGAGAGCCTCCAGTGTTGAACCTTAATTTCTTAAAAAGGAAAGAAACGTTCCACGTCCAACTTTGGTGTCTTTATGAGAGAATTTCAAAACGTGGTTAAACCGACCATGTTTCATAGTTACTCCTTTCTCTTAGTCAATGACCCTGAGAAGCAGCATTTGGCACGTCAACCTGTCATCAAAATACAACACCATTTGCCAACTACAAATGAAGCTTTCACTTTGGGTAGTAGTTTTGCTCGTATAAGATCAAGGCATCAATTTCACATCCAAAACAATGTCATCAGTGACTGTCTTATATGCATGACTCCAAATGAAGCAGTTTTGACCTGTCCATCAAGAGAACAGAGCAATTTCAACATCAAAAAGATAGGAACAGCGAGAATTTTAATATGCCTGCCTGCCTGCTTGAGATTATTTGTCATTCAGCTTCATGATCTTCTACAGTTGTCTAGCAGGGAATAATTCATTTGAGACGAGTTTACAGTGTTGTATTCTTATGTTGAAAAGCCTCATAGGAAAACTGCTACGATTAACCTAGCCCAACTGAACATATGTGGAAACATAATAGGTCATCTGGTTTCCTGTCGAGTGACCACGTCTTCCATGCTGCTCATCAGCCAAGTTGTATCAGAAGATGTACAAGCTATTGCTCAATTTGTATAGTTACATGATGAATCCTGAATACTTTTTCACAGTAGTCCCTAATCCTACTGAGTATATCAGACGAGTTGGCTCCAGGCTCAGCTACTACATGACAGGATAATACTAACTTTCCCACTGTTATGGCCCAAACGTGCAGGTCATGAATGTCTCTAACTCCTTTAATACACTTGATCCCCTTCTCCAGACTTCCAACGTCGATCTCCTTTGGTGTCATGTTCATTAGTATGCCATATATATCTCTAAGCATGGGTAAGGTGGTACACAGAACAAAAGCAGAAAAGAGAACAGTGCAGATGAGATCAACTGCAAACCAATTTGGCTTTGCCCATATAATTGCTCCAGCTATCATTACCCCTACAGACTGAAATAGATCTGCCATAGCATGTAGATAAGCTCCTTGTATATTTATGTTAAAATTTTTGTTCGGGACAGAAGTAGACACAAGCTGAGCATTCTCTTCTTCATCTCCACACTCAAGATTGTGAACATGAGGATGATGATGATGACAAGCATGATGAGAGTGCTCATGACCTAGCCATATGACCATGATTAAGTTAATGATAAATCCAAATGCTGCAACCACAAACATGAGTCCTCCTTTCACCCTTGCACTTCGGTTAAGAATTCTGTCAACTGCATTTTTAGTTAAGATTCCAGAGATCAGCCATATCGATCCCATTGATAGAAGGGCACCCAAAACTTCCAGTCGACTAAATCCAAAGGAATGGTGTGGCGTAACCTCCCAACCTGAAGCCCAAACTGCTAAGAGAGAGACAAGAAGTCCAGCAATATCTGTAAGCAAATGTGCTGCATCTGTAAGAACTGCAAGGCTGTTGGCTTTTAGACCGCCAACAATTTCTATTGCCATTGCTATTAAGTAAAAGACTATTAATCCAAAAAGTTTAAATGCTATTTTCTTCCGTTCTTGTGATTCCAGGGAAGAATGTTCAAATCTGGAGAAGGCACAAATAGAATTGCAATGTGATGCAATAGGAAGTACAGTATTTCCTTCAGATGTTGTCACCATCTCAATATTATTCAGATGCCCTGATATCAAAACTGGAACTTCATCAGATTCCATCTTCCTGAAAAATGCATTAACAATTAAATCGAGTCATAGGGATAAAGTAAATGTAAGCAAGAAGAATCAAATGACATGAACACATGGATGGAGATACGGGGATAAAGCTAAATGCAAACAACAAAAGTTAAAACGTGTGCACGTGTGAATTCTAGATCTAAACCACAATAGTCAACACTGAAATCTCAACTTTTACAAAAGGTTAAAGGGAAACCAACAAAGACAAATACATATAATGATTTCTAGCTATGGAGAGGATTACAACTTTTAAATTAAAGCAATTAAATAAAATTTTTATTCACATCAAACTGAAAGACATTATCTTTCCCACAGAATGTTCAAAGTTGTTCAGTCGGAATAGATTCATAATACCCAGAAGTTTCATGTCTTCCAGACTTCCACCACAAGGAAAATTGATAAAACAACTCCATTATGTTATGATGTCTTTGCTTCTGCGTAATAAGCCACCAAACCAATTCCAAAATCCTTACTTATCCTTCCAATAAAAGCCTTAGCTAACTTGTGTTGCTAGATAATGGATGATTTTCTCATGCATAAATGTCCTTAACATTTATGATGTTGTTACTTGTCATATCTGGGCTAAGGATATTGAACTTTTGGCTTTCTTCTTGTCCACAGACTTCACTGAAGCAAAACATTACATTTCTGCTCCCTAAATATCTTATATTACTCTAAATTTCAACCAAGACCACTAAGATTTCCATTTCGCAATGCACATTATAATAGATGAAAACCTTGCTTCTAATTTTTCAAAACTCATCTGTATTCCCAAAGATAGGATCAGTGGCATCTAAAACACTCTGCTCACAACCATCATCCTCCCTCAAACTATATAGAACTTTCTTTAACAGACTTGAGCACCACCCCTCTTTCCACCACATAAAACAAGAAAAATGCAATGAGCAAAAGTTCAGCTATTGCTGCCGCCATATGATGACGTCCATGAGAACCTAGAATAATAAATATAAGCGACTAGAAACAAGACACAGAGACTCTTGAGTAGCTTGATCGAAAGTGGTGCCAACTCTAGCAGCTTTCCAACATGCATAGAATTGAATAATCATCCCTACATCCCTAGCACAATCCGCAATACATACCCAAGAAAAGCAAAACTTTAAATCAACAAGCTGATGCTAATCAACCATCAATAATAGCTCTAGTCTAATATAACTCGATAATACGAAGGAAAAGAAAAACTCTAAACCAAGAAATTGATGCTAATCAACCATCAATACTAGCTCTACTCTAAAATAACGAACAAAGGCCCGAACTTTTCACACATATCCTTAACACAAGTCGAAATTTCCACAAGCAGAGAGAAAATTCCTGCTTTCAGATTTTAAGTGGCAGAAAAAGAAGACCTTTTCACCAATCCAATAGCCATTAACCATTATTTTTCTGAGAACAACAGAAACAGAAAGTGGCAGAAACCCAGTCCGTAAAATCCGGACATCAATCTAGGGGCACAAGAAAAAAGATAATGATGCTCAAGACATTCAACCGAAAGCTGTACCTGTAAGCCGGGGAAGATAAAGAGAGAGGCTTGGGGTTGGAAGACAGGATCTTGGATCGTGTCTGAACTTTGAATTGTCATGAACCTTTTATTTGAAACATCTTTTCCATTTTTGTAATGAAATCAATCAAGGCCGGCTCGGACTGTTATTCCCTTTTACAGGAATGGAATACAATTCTGGTCACCAAATGACAAATGAATTCCTTGCTTATTTCCATTCAAAGACGAAATTAATTTAGGGAACTGATCATGTTTTCCACTGTTAATCTGATATGATTTAGTTTCTAATAACAGAATTTGAAAAAGCAAGGATTTTTAGAATATTTGTTGTCTGCTTTTGCATGTTATTGGATGGTTGGTTTTTAGAGAATCTCCTATATTACGTGTTTCCAAAGTTGCCACTAAATTATCGGTGTCCGCCGGCGAGTTGGTACAGCTGCGTTGGCTATTCTTACAAAACTAGACTTAAAATGATGGATGAAGATTCGTTATTTGTCGTCATAAGACAAGGGGAGAGAATCTTGAAAATTGACTAGATCAACTAGATTCCTGTAATCTACCAATCAATACATACACGGATGACGAAAGGTTGGACTTTTGTTTTCCGATGCGTCTATAAAACAAATAAAGGCAAACGTAACAATGAGAGAGAAGCTCTACATCTTTCTAGGATTTTATTTGACTGTTTTCTTGCGAAATTACTCTTCTACTCTTTTTCCTCCTTTCCTTTTTAATACACGAGCTTCCTAGTATGGTCATTGTGGTATTTTCCTAGGGGTTTCAAGGGTTGAGGAAGCTAGAGCCTTACCAAAGGGTCACCTTTGATCGGTCTCAGAGAATACAGGGAAGAGGCAAGAATCATTGGTTTCAAAGGAATTCCCTTCCTTTTCTATTGAGCGATTCAAGGGCAATTCCGAGGTTTTATCAATTGGGTTAAAGGTTCCAGAGGGTCAAAATAATGCTCATTCGTCGGTGATGGTGGTTTGGAATATTAAGCTCAAGGTTCTTCCTAATAAAGGGATCTAAAATATTACCAGAAGTCATTCAAGATGACATCTTTCCTCCGATTGAGGTGTTACAAGCAGGAGCTAGGGCTTGGTCAAATGCTCAAGTGGGTTTCTTCTAGTCTAAGAGGTTGGCTTTCCCTATTGTTAATGTTTGGGCTAAGGCTCGTTGGGGTAAAAAAAAGGGCCTTAAAGTTTACGCTCAAAGAGGATGGTTCGGTGATGTTTAAATTCTCAGTGAACTCTAATCTATCTGAGATTATCTATCAGGGGTCGTGGCACATTGGAGATCCACCCTTATTTTTATAGCAATGGAAACTAGGTGTGGGTTTGGATAGGGGCTCAATTGAAGTTGTCCCTTTATGGGTGAAATTTCATGGTTTACCTATGGAATATTGGACAGTTGAAAGTATGAGTCATTTGGCTAGTGCTTTGAGTAAACCCCTCTGCATGGATTCACAAATAGCTTCAATGGAGTGGATTGGTTATGTAAAAATCTGTATAGAGATTCCTAAGATGGCTCCATTACCATTTTAAGACTTGGAGAAACTGGGGATTTGGTAAGGGATAAGATTACTATTTCATATCCGTGGACACCTTCGTTATCTAAAAAGAAATGGGTAGTTACAGGTAGAGTTTTTCAATCAAGGGTGAAGGAGGAATTGTTATTAGAAAAGTCCCCTTCATTGGGACATGAGGGTCCATCTAATACTGAACAACGCAATGAGGCAGTTGGGGGTGGTAAAACTGATGGTAAGGTGGACCAGTGACCCCGAGAGATAAGTTAAATTCTAGGGGGGGATTAGGATATAAAGGAAAAGGTCAGAGGATTCTGTGGAGAAAATGTAAGTAATGGTCAAAAATGTTGATTCATCTCCATCGTTGATGGTCGATCTTGAGGCTATTCCAGAAATTACTGTTGTAAATGTAAGGGGTAAAGATATTATAAGAGGGCCTTCTCATACTTGTCCTCCCACTAATTCTGAATCCCTGAGGACAGAGGGTTGACTTAGTGGTTTAAATCAGCTCATACTTAGGGAGATTTTGATTCTATAAAGTATGTTACAGTAGAACCTTCGAATCCAATTACTATTGTAGGTAAGGAACTAGAGTCAAATTTTAAAGAAGTGGCTCATTCTCAGCCTATTGTAGTAATTGTTGGTAAGGGTAAGGGTAGGAAAAAGAGTAAGAAGAAGAAGCATAAAGGGATTATATCCCCTGAATGTCTTTTCTAAAGGATTCCATAAATGTCTATATTAGTATGGAATATAAAGGGTATAAATGACCCCGTTAAGAAGTTGATGGTATAGGAAGTCATACCAGAGCAAAAACCGATTTTGGTGGAGCTCTTAAAGACTAAAATAAAGAATGGTTCAGTTCAGAAAGGTTTGATTTTTTTAGGTGCTAAATGGAAGTTTTTTTGTAACCATGATTATCATTATAATGGCAGAATTTTATGTTGGTTTAATAAGGATCTGGTTGAGGTTCATGTTGTCCAAATGAGTGACTAATACATTCATTTACATTGTTGGCTAATAGGAAGGTTTCATTTTGAAGTTACAATTATGTATGCTTCTAATTTTTCTTTTCAAAGGGCTAAGTTGTGGGAGGACTTGTGGGCAATTCATTCAAGTATGCAACTTCCATGGTTAGTTTTGGAAGACTTCAATTGTTGTTTAAATTCAAATGATGTTAAGGGAGGTGCAATTTTTTATCCTAGAACAGGGAGGAAGCTTTCTTAGTTGCTTCAACGAGTTGATTTAGTGGACTTTAGAGGATCAAGCAGATGGTTCACATGGGATAATAAACAATAGGGGAATTTATTGTTTAAGGAAAAAATTAGACCGTGCATTAGTGAATCACAACTGCCTCAAATCCTTCTTTAGAATGTCAACTTTCTTCAGGGACCCACTATGTTCGGATCATGCTTCTATTTTGATCCGTCAACTGAGTGTTTGTACAAATGTAGGTGCTCCTTTTTGATTCTTCAATGGTTTAACATTAGTTAAAGGATTCATGGAAGTTATCCGTAGGTTTGGGATCGTGAGGTGTTTGGGTTCAAAGCTTTCCAACTAACGCAGAAATTGAAGTTTGCTAAAATAGCTATCAAGCAATTTATTAAAGCAAGGATTAGGGATTTTAAAGAATTGAGTAAATTTTTGACTGATATTTAGCATCAGTGTTTTGGATCCTCATAATGTCAGTTTACAGATTCAAGAAATGGATCGATTTATGAATATCCAAGAAGCTTTGAGATTGCAGAATTCTATTATGAGACAAAAGGCTCGACAAACTTGGCTTAAAGAAGGGGATGACAATTCTAAATTCTTTTAGGATTCTTTATTAGCACGAAGGAATACAAATACCGTCACGGAATTGAAGGACGAGATAGGTAATCTGATTTTTTATCAGCAAAAGCTTTCTAACCATATTCGTAGTTACTTTGCCATCTTAATACAGGGCATAATAATCCAACAAAGTGGGCTTAGGATAGGAAATGTGCTGGAGTATTGTCTAGATCAGTAGATTTAAGCGATGCTCATTGCACCATATACAACACTTCATGTGAAAGAGGTAGTGTTTGGTTACATAGTTCTAAGGCACCAAGTCCTGATGGGTTTTCAACTAGTTTTTTCCAACAAACTTGGGACATTGCGGAGCCTTTTTTAACGAAGGTTATATTGGAGTTCTTTTCTTTTAGTTCTTTGCAAAAGGAGATTAACCATACGTTTATTTGTCTCGTTCCTAAGATGGAAAGGCTGTTGACGATTACGGATTACCGCATAATTTCTTGTTGTTCAACGGTCTATAAAATTATTACTACTTTACTGGTGGAGAGATTGAAAGTGTTGTTAGCAGAGGTGGTCAATAAGGCTCTGAGTGTTTTCTTGCCATCAAGAAGCATTGGTGACAATATACTAATTTTGTAAGAGTTATTAGGGGAGTATCATATGGGAAGCCTATTAAAAGTTGTGCCTTGAAACTGTATTTATTCAAAGCCTATGATACTGTTAGCTGGGAATACTTGAAGTTATGTTTGGAAGCAATCGATTTACCAGAAAGGTTTCGGAATTAGATTCTACAATGTATCCAAACTACATCGATGAGCGTGTTAATTAATGGGATTTCAACGAGTCCTTTTTTCAATACGAGAGGGATCAAGCAGGGGGATCCTTTCTCCCCTTACCTGTTCACTCTAGCTATGGAGGGTTTTTTAAGACTTGTTTCTAAAATTATGGCTAGTAATGGTTTGCTCTAGTATTATTATAAATGTTGGGAGTTAAAGGTGTCCCACTTGCTTTATGCTGACAATGTTATTTTGTTTTACAAGGCTAAACCTCAAGTTATTATGACGATGATGAACATGGTGTACAATTTTTCTAGTTGGTCGGGGATGAAGATAATGTTAGTAGTGTGCCCTAGTTCAATGGACATATGTGACTTTTGTACGAACATTATGGTTTATTAATAATATATTATGAGGTATTCTTTTATATATGCA
>JANSVA010000008.1:43298730-43312624 GCA_025504915.1 Erythroxylum reticulatum | reverse complement strand
TCGTGATTTCATTCGTTTTCGATTCGTATCCGTTTCTTTCGCCTTATGATTTCTGCTTCGGATTCTTTCGTTTTTTTATTTCCGTTCTCCGTTTTTTCGGTTGAGGTCCTGTCTCCAGATTGGGTCCGAACAAAATATACTAGTTACTAGGTATGCTCTTAATATATAACCTAAGAAAGATGGTTATGAGGTCTAACTTGAGCATACCTTTCATAATAAGTGTTATGTGAATAACAAGATATGTAGCATGATTATTGATAATGATAATTATACTAATGTTTATAGTATTTTATTAGTGGAAGGCTTAAATTTGGGTATATTTAAGCATCATAAATTGTATAAGTTGCAATGTATAAATAAATATAAAGAAGTTAAAGTGACAAATCAAGTGCTAATGGCATTATTCTTAATATGGCATCAATTCATATTGGCCATATCCTCTAAGGGAGTGTGTGGCTATTTGATAGGAAGGTTACTCATGGTGATTACAAGAATAGATATTCTTTTATAATGAATAACCAAAATATGATATTATTTTCTCTCAAAATATGATAAGTGTATAAGGATCATATCAGAGTAGCTAAAGAGTGTAAGATGATAGGAAAAGAAATAAGTGTGCTCTTAAGAAAATAAAAGGGTGATAAAAATAGTGATTGTATGAAAAAAAAGCGAAAATTAACATAGTGGTGCAATGAAAATAAAATTTATAGCTTAGAGTGCAAAATAGAAAGAAAGGTTAGAGAGTTAATGCTTTTGTTAAAAGTAGTGAGATTAAGAGTGCTAAGTTTAGCAAGGTAGTAACTGCTTGTATTTTTGTACAAGGATGTTTGTTTTTCAACTAATAATCTTTAGCACTTTTTTCCCAGTATAGTCTTTTTTCCTGCAAGAACTTATATATATATATTTCTCGAGGAAATACCATATGGTTTACCTTCTTTAAGAGCTATAGAACACCAAATAGACTTCATTCTTAGTTCATCAGTTCCAAATAAACCAACCTATAAAACCAATCTTAATAAGACAAAGGAGATCCAAAGACAAGTGGAAGAGTTATTAGAAAATGGATGTGTAAAGGAGGCTTTTAGTCTACATTAGTTCTTGTGATTTTACTGTTAAAAAAAGATAGGACATAACACATGTGAGATAATTATTGAGCCATTAAAAAAATCGTTGTAAATTATATACATCGTATCCTAAATTAAATGATATGCTTAATGAAATGCATTGTTCATGTATTTCTAAATTTGATTTAAAGAATGACTATCATCAAATTTGTTTGAAAGAAGGTGATGTATGAAAATTACTTTTAAGACAAAATATGATTTATATGTATGCTTAGTGATGTCATTTGGTTTAGCTAATGCACTTAGCACCTTTACAAGTCACTAAATCATGTTTTACATTCTTTCATTAATAATATTTTTGTGTATAACAAAAATTTAAATGATCATGTTAAACATTTGCATGCTACTTTTTTAATGGAGCATAAATTATATGCTAATCTTAATAAGGGTGTATTTTTCATGGAATCAATTGTTTTTAAAGTTTTATGATGATTTTACATGGAATAAATGTACATGAAGATAAGGTTAAGGCAATTAGGGTTTGTCCTACACCTAGGAATATGAATGAGGTAAGGACTTTTCATGGATTGGCAAGTTTTTATATAAGCTTTGTGAAAGAATTTAGTTCTATTGTAGAACCTTTACATGAATTTGATAAAAATAATATTGTATTTAAGTGGAATGATATGTGTGAGAAAGCTTTTAACACCTTAAAAGATAAAATAATCAGTACACTTTTGTTATGTTAGCTTAATTTTAACAAAACTTTTGAGGTTGAATGTGATGCATATAGAATTAGTATAAAGGTTGTTTTGATGCAGGATTTAGAACTGATTGCTCACTTAGTGAAAAGTTTAATGGAGCAGCATTAAACTATCATACTTATGATATGATCTATATGTATTAGTACAAATTCTACAAACATGACAGCACTACTTATGACTAAAGGAATTCATAGTCCATTATGATAATGAGATCTTGAAGTTTTTAAAATCCTAAGGTAAGCTTAATAAGAGATATGCCAAATAGATAGAGTTTACAATAATAGAAAGGAAAACTTTTCAGCTGATGCATTATCTAAAAAGTACACATTGCTTACTTCATTGTAAACTAAATTATTTGGTTTTGAGTTTATTAAAAATTTATATGTCAATGATAATGATTTTGTCAAAGTATGGAATACATGTTCTAAATGTGGGTATAACGAGTATTATAGGCATGATGGATTTTAATTTAAGAAAAATAAATTATGTATGCCTATATGTTTTTACTAGCCTAATGAGGAATTTTGGCATGGAAAGGATTTTAGTTATATTGCATAAATATTTTTATTAGCCTAATATGAAATATGATATGAAATCTATTTGTGATAAGTGTATAACATGTAAGCAAAGAAAATATAAAACAATGTTGTACAGTTGGTATACGCCTTTATCTATACCCAATTAGCCTTGGATTCACATATATATGGATTTTGATTTAGATTCTTAAGTGGTAAATATAGAATATTTGTTGCATAAGATGGTGCATTTTATTATATGTTCTAAAACTAATGATGCAACCCATGTTATTGATTTGTTCTTTAAAGAAATAGTATATTTGCATGGATTTCCTAGAACCATACTAAGTGATCGAGATATTAAGTCCTTAAGTCATTTTTAGCATATTTTGCAGAATAATTTAGGAACTGAACTCTTATTTTGTATTATTGCACATCCTCAAATGGATGGGCAAACTGAAGTAGTTAATAGAATTTTTACTACTTTGTTACATGTTATCATTCAAAAGAACTTAAAAGTAATGAGAGGCATGTTTGTTACATGTTGAGTTTGCATATAATAAATTGGTTCATGCTATTACCTTTTATTCTCTTTTTGAAGTTGTGAATGGATTTAATACTTTAATATCTTTCCTTTGCCTACTAATGAATGTACTAACTTGGATGGTAAACATAGGTAGATTTTGTTAAGGATTTACAAGTCAAGGTTTCTGCTAACATATAGAAAAAGAAAAGGCAATATTAAGGAAAGAAAATAGGGGGAACATAAAGGCTATTTTTTAAATTAGAGATTAGGTTTGGGTTCATATGTATAAAGAGAGGTTTCCTACATAAAGGAAATCCAAGTTGAAGCCTAGAGAAGATAGACCTTTTCAAGTATTTAGAAAGATCAATGGCATTGCCTAAAACTTAGATTCTCTAAGCAAGTATGGTAATATGAGTGCTACTTTTAATTATACTAATTTATCTTTGTATGATATAAGTGATTTAAGGATGAATCCTTGTAAAGAGAGAGGGAATGATGGAGATCAGCTTACCCCATTACCTACTTTTAACCATTCTTATGATCATTTGTAAAGAATTGGAGGTCTAATAACTAAAGTAAAGACCAAATGAATGAAAGTAACTTTATAAGGACTAATCATAGACATTCAAGAAAAGGAAGACATTCGAGATGACTAGATGCATTACCCAGATTGATTACTATTTTTACATGTTATTAAAGATAGAACATGCTTAATACATGAAAAACAAAGCTTAAAGAAAATTGAATAAGAAAACAAAATGTAACTAGTTTTGAAGTCATATCAGTGTCTAATACTGCTCTTGCTTCAGATTTAGAAGGTTTAACATATATAATCAAACTAGTGCTATTGTTCTATTTGTTTTGGGCACTTAGCTTGATAGTATGTTTACCCATAAAATTTTAGAAGCTAATCGGTATCGATGTGAAAGTTGGACAAGCACCAGACTTATGAATTAGTTATTTACTTTTAGAAGAATTTGATTTTTAGAACGACTTGACTTTCTAAAGTTATTTAGTTATTTTTAATTAGGTTATGATAAGGAGAATATTCTATTCTTTTTAGAATTCTAATTTAAGGATTTTGTGCTTATTAAGGTTGTCTTATAGATGTAATTGGGATCAAATCTTTAAGAATAGAATTTCATAGCTCTTTTTTTTCACTTTTGTGAGAATTTTTTCTTTGTTCTTTAACAAGAAATTAATATGATCTTATAAAAGCAATTTGTGGTGATCAAAACCTTAGAACTTTGGTTATAACAAGTAGATTTTATAAGGATTGAGTTTCTTTAATTAATTTTAAATATGATCCTAGAGTTCTAATACTGAGTAATTTGTGTTTTAAGTGATTTGGAGTCTAAAGTTCACATTGTGAGTTGAAATATCAAGACAAGGGGCTGAGCAAGGCAAATAAATTTTCTTAAGTGCCATAATTTCTTCTTTACTTTATCAGACCCAATACTAATTTCTTCTTCTCTTGCAGTATATTTAACCCTTTGATTTATTAGTAATGCGGAAAAGCTTCAAAACATATTTCAATTGCTAAAAATACAAAACACTACACGAACACCACAGGTAGGCTTCTCTGCTCCTATTTCTCTTCGAGGCCTCTTAGAGAAAAGAAGAGTTCGAAGACGAGAGTAAAAGAGGGAAAAGCAAGAGAATGTTCTTCCATATAATATTAGAGAGGAACATGCAACTGCATCCTCGCTACTTTGGTCGCAATCTCAGAGAGAATCTCGCCGCCAAGCTCATGAAAGATGTCGAGGGCACTTGCAGGTTTACTTCTTCTTCTTTACTTTATCAGACCCACAATTCGTTCTGCTCCTATTTAATTGGCGGTGCGATTTTTTTTCTGTAAATAAGGGAATTTCTTGAACTGCCCAATCTGCTTCTGTTTAAAGGCACTGATTTGTTGAAGAAATAATTATGATGACTGGTTGTTAATAGATGGAATAGCGACCGGAGAAAACTTGAGGGTCTTTGGGCCCTTATGGTTATTCTCTGTGTAGACCTGAAAGGGGGAAGGAAAAGGAACTCCATTGGATGATATTTCTAACTCTTGAAGCAACATATGATACGAGCAGACAAGAATTGCTTTGCTTAGAGAAAACTTTGTTGTCTCAGTCCTATTTATTTATGTGATCAATTTGCTGTAATTTGGAGTCTAAGTAGCCCTCATATCGATCTCAGCTAGAAAAGGGAAGAATACTGTTTACATCGTAAATACCTCAAAATGAATGCTTGTCACTGGATTAGTAAACCAGTTCAGAGATCAATCTTTCTGATGGTTGAAACTGAAAGCCAATTAAAAGATCAATGATTCTGATAGTTGAAAATGAAAACTTTTGCACATTTTTAGTGCTGAATGATGACAAGACCACATTTTTTTAATGTTTTATGCCATTTTTGTTATACAGTGCCTCTTATTTGCAATATAGCATGTGTTTGAGTTGATGATGCTCTAAGCGCAAATCATATTTTTCCGTATTCCTTGATTGATAATTATTTAACTAGTAAAAATGGTCTAGGAATAACCAACTAAAAAGTTCTCTAGATATTGGCAGTGGAAGACATGGGTTTGTGGTGGCAATAACAGGCATAGAGAACATTGGAAAAGGTTTAATCCGGGATGGGACAGGATTTGTGACATTTCCTGTTAAGTACCAGTGTGTTGTATTCAGACCATTTAAAGGAGAGATCCTGGAAGCTGTTGTTACCATGGTGAACAAGGTATGCATCCCTCTCTTACTAATCAAGTGATTCCAATGTTGCATATAAATTTTTGCGGACTTGTCATGTGGTCAATTTATAACTCTATTCACATTTCATGCAGATGGGCTTTTTTGCAGAAGCTGGGCCAGTTCAAATTTTCGTTTCAAACCATGTAAGTTTTGCATAACACTTGATAACGTGTCCCTAACAGGATTTGGAGCTTCATTTCTTACTTTGTGTTAGGGCATTGTACTTTTTCTTTATATTCACGAATTTTTTACTCTTGTAAGTCGCAGTTAGAATATTTAATCATTTTCAGTGACATGATGTTGGCTACCCTAGTAGACATGCATGTGTTGAATATATTCTGGAGGAAGGTTGTCTTCCAGTTGAAAGTCCTGCTTTGTTGTTCTGCTTTTCTATCTTTTGATGTAGGGCAGACCAAGTAAAAGCAAGCACAGCAACAAGGGAAAGAGAATCAAGAGGAGAGAGAGAGGGGGTGGGTGGAGGGTACCGTAGTTTGCTTTTCCACTTGTCTGATTTTGTGAGTCTTATCAGTAGTATAGTTAAGGTTTTGGGGACATGAAAATTTTCTTATGAAGATTGTGGACAGCCTGCACGAAAGGCACTTCTCTTTTCCTCTCATTCTAGGCTTATCTTTTCAGTATTCTGTCCTAAATTAGTTTTGCAAAAAGGCTGTTCCTTATCTTTCTTCTTTTGGCTCTTATTGGACCAATTTATGGGCGATTACCAAGACCCCTACCCAGCCTCTTCTGTTACTGAACTCCAGACCTTAGTTTCTAGGATGAGGGATTGCTATGGTAGGGTTCCCTTCTTGCTTCAGGACTTCTCATTGCTGTTTGTTTGCATTGATCTTCTATAAAAAAATTTGCAAGTCTTCCTTTGTTCATGCTCTTGAGGATGAAGCGGAATGGTCTGACTCTAAAAATTATAGGCTTTTATAATTTCATCTTGTATGCATTATGTACTGATGTTCTCTTTCTGTGTTTTTGTAGCTGATACCAGATGACATGGAGTTTCAGTCTGGCGATATGCCAAATTATACAACTTCTGATGGATCAGTATGCTTTGATTCCACCTTATACTTGACAGAGAATGAGTTTCTTAACATTTTTATTTGAATGGTTTATTGCTGTTTTTCAGGTTAAAATTCAAAAGGACTGTGAAGTGCGACTAAAGATCATTGGAACTCGAGTTGATGCAACAGAAATTGTAAGTTTTTTAAGTTTATTGCAGCTCAGTGGTTGTTATGTCTATCATTTTTTCTTTTTCGTCAAAGGTCAGGGGCTTTAGGTTGTGAACCTATGTTTTGGGTTAAGGTTAATTTAAATAACCTAGAATTTATTCCAGGGGATCCAGGTTGGGTTGATGGCTGGCCCCACTGGCGGTTGTGCCCATCAGTTTGGGTCTCTCGGCGATTTATTTATTTTGGATAAATAATTTTTTCTATGTGTTTGATGCCTTAAAGGAGCTGAGGAAAACTTTGAAATCTTGAAGAATGCCATGATATTTTGAAGTTCTATCCTTGTTACTCATTTGCAGTATATGTATGTAGTGCACATACCATTTGTGATGAAGTCTAATGGCATTTCTCTCTGTATTTTTGCAGTTTTGCATTGGCACCATAAAGGACGACTTTTTGGGTGTGATTAATGACCCTGCAACTGTTTAGTGTTAGTTTAGAAGATACCATGCAGTTTCTTTCTATGCATTGCAGAATGTCTGGTATTAAGCGTGTGAATTTGAGATCAGACCCCTTTCAGAATATGATGCTCTACTTCACGAAGTGGATTAAAACTTCATTTCAAGTACAGCGAACATTGTCCGGGATTTTGTTGTATCCTTAAAACTTGAAGGACATTGTTGTTGCAGGTTAAACGCTTGTAATGTAGTTCGTGCCTTAGAAAGTGAATGAATCTTTCCCTCGTTGCTTTCGGTTACCATAATGGATAGGGATGCCCAATGGTCGTTTCTCGGTTATCCAATGTTGCCTGCCTGCCAGACCTATAGGTTTCCAAGTTAGCTAATCTGAGTTTATAATAAATATAATAAATATAACCCTACTTATGATAGCCATAACAGCCTAGTGAATGTATATTTTGGTTTAAATATTATACAAATAAAAATTAATAAGCAAATTTTCTTTTTTGGTATAGAAATTTGTCTCAAATGAGACAGTAGTTGGGAAGGTGGTGAGTTGAATCTGTTACATGAACATGACATGTTTAACACTATTATGAACACCTTGATTTCCAAAGTCTATTTGTTGGATCTTGTTTTTGGAGTTCAACTATCTGGAACATTATAAGACGTGAGCATATTATCATATAAGGTTATTTTAATGAATCCTTATTAGTCATCATCTCACAAGAGTGACGTGTCCATACCAATCAAACATTAAAAACAAACTCATTTATCCTAATTCAGAACAGATTTTGGGAAAGCCTCAAATTAAAATTACAAATTGACTTCTTCTAGAAAAATGTTCCCCATTGTCTTATCTTTCTAATGACACCAAAAACGTTCAATTTGGTTCAGAAGTTTGAAGGTTATACCTCAAACATTTTTGGATTGTTATTATACTGAAACAATATATTATACTCAACTTCCATACCGAAATTGAAAGTCATAGAGACTGAATTAAAATTCGATTTCTTCAGATAATTTATAGCTCTGTCTCTAGTTTATCTAGAAATAAGAATCAACTCATTCGGAACTCTACAGATCAAGATATCATCCAAAATACCGAAGTATGTTTAGTGCAATATCCAATTCTTACTCTTCAGACTTGTTTTGATACAAAAGGCATAACTTTCACTAGAGATGTCGAATTGGGGTCGTTTTAGGGCTGTTTCGAAGAGGACTTCGAGACCTACAACTTTTATGAAGACCTTGAAGAGAGATTTTGTCATCTGAATGGATCAGACGAAGTTATTAAGTCTGAATGAATCAGACGAAGCTATCAAGCCTGGATGAATCAGACGAAGTTATCTAGTCTGAATGGATTAGACGAAGTTATCAAGTCTGGATGGATCAATAAAAGGGAACAGACGAATGGGTCAGTTAAAGGGAACAAAAGGATGGGTTAGATTAAGGGAATAGAAGAAAGGGTCAGACAAAATTATTCAGACAAAGTGATTCATCAACACAAGACGATGAAATTGAAGAATGTACTTAGACAAAGGGATTTCGTCTAAGCAAGACAATGTAATTGAAGAATATACTCAGACAAAGGATTTCATCTAAGCAAGAAGATGCAATTGAAGAATATACTCAGAAAAAGGATTTCGTCTAAGCAAGACGATGCAATTGAAGGATACACTCATACAAGGGATTTCGTCTAAGTAAGACGATACAATTGAAGGATATACTCAGACAAGGGATTTCGGCTAAGCAAGACGATGCAATTGAAGGATATACTCAGACAAGGGATTTCGTCTAAGCAAGATGATGCAATTGAAGGATATAGTCAGATAAGGGATTTCGTCTAAGCAAGACGATGCAATTGAAGGATATAGTCAGACAAGGGATTTCGTCTAAGCAAGACGATGCAATTAAAGAATATACTTAGTCAAAGGATTTCATCTAAGCAAGACAATGCAATTGAAGAATATACTCAGATAAAGGGATTTCGTCTAAGCAAGACGATGCAATTGAAGAATATACTCAGATAAAGGGATTTCATCTAGGCAAGGCGATGTAATTGAAGAATATACTAGAACGTCTGTTAGTTGGAGTTTGTTACAAGACTTAACTAATAACAGACTCTAGAGATTTTTAAAGATTCCTATCTTAGACGATTTAACACAATTCAACTTTACTCCATATGTCTCTACAAATCTCAATATCATCTTCTTATAATTTCTAAAGTTATCTCCAAAATTCTTCACTATTATTTGACTCTTATTTCTATTTCTATATAATTGACTTAACACTTGGCATTTTTCTTAAAATTCACCAAACTTCTAAATCAAAAAGCATTATCACCAATTATTCTTTTTCAGTTATTCATACTTTTCTAAATTAATTGTCAATATAATTAATTCAAAATTCTCAATATAAGCACATTTGCAATCAATTATACCCCTATGAAAGACTTAAAATTTGCATTGTACAAACATGGAATGTCCTGACCATAACCATTCAACTACCAATATTATTTCATTAAACTCTCTAATCTCTACTCATTTGACTCATCACTTACAACTAATCCTCATCATTCACAAAATCATATCTTTCTTTTCCATAATATTTCACTTATATGTATAACAATAATTCATGTTCTAGATTCATCATCCATACACCATTCATATTTCATTAATATCAAAAGATAAGAGTGTTACAAAGCTTTAATGACACTTCAAGCCACAACATACCATAATCCAAAAATACATAAAATACTTGAAATGCGACTGAAGTCTTGTGTCCTCATAAACTAACATAAAACACAATAAGATGCAACTTTGTAGTGGTTCCTCGACTCTTAATCACTCGATCTCTTTCTCATCACCTGAAGATGAAAAGGAATGGGGGTGAGCTTGAAAGCTCGTGGGTAACAAGTTTATAGTGGAGAATAAGTAAAATCATTAAAAATATTCATTTGTAGTAGAAAATTTGTACTGAATTTATAAAATGCATAGTTCTCAACCCAATTCACAATTTTAGCACAAAACTCATAATTAAGACATCATCATATAAACATAACATATACATCTAACCATCAAAGCATAACATTCAATTATGCACCACTCTTAACAATTCTAAGATGCAATGCACAAACAAATGGCTCGAGAGTTCCGTAGAATAAAACTGAGAAACCGAAGTTTACACCGTGAATAAAACAAATCCAATTTCTCAAGATCTCATGATCTCAAACGGGCAGCTGGGAGAAGGTTATAGGTCAACGTGCATATGACTAACGAAACGAATGCCTCTCTTGTCCAATCATAACCAAATATTCATGCTTAATTCATTTCCATGCATTTTCATATTCTCATGCTTTCATGATTTTTCTTCTTTTCGTTTATACAAAATGCCATGACATTTTTCAAGGCATACATAAAATGTTTGATGCATTTCCTTCTTCATTTCAAAATTCATATACCAAACATATAAAGATTTCTCAAATCATTGAAATAGCAATCATGTAACATTTATAAAACAATTGAAATCATTTAATTCACTTGCTTTTGAAAACTTAGTCATGGCTCATTACTCAATTATAAAAATGTAACCCACCTGGTTTCCTTGCTTATGAACTTGATCAAAGATACCTCCCCTCTTACTCCTCTTGCCTCTCTTGATTCCCTTAATATTAACAAAATTCCCAATTCAATAGGAATTCCAATTTGAGGACCCAAAGAAACATATGCATAAAATTGATCCTAGAAAGCTTAAACCCATGAAATTCTTAAGCTTTAAGAATTAAAACCTTTCCAAAATCCAAAGGATGAAGAATGAGCTTACCTTGATTCTTCACCAAATGAAAAGTTTCTTCACTCTAATAAAAGCTCTTCTCTTCCTCTACCTTTTTCTCTTCTTGAACAACCTCAAAATCCCTCTTGAAAACTAAGAAATGACAAAATCCTAGCTTTTTCCTTCTTCGTTTCTCTCAAAACCGAAACCTCTCCTTCTCCTCTTTTATTTTTGTTTTTCACTCTTCTCTCCCTTTAATTCACGTTTTTCTTCTCTTAACAAGCAAGACATCATATTCTTTTTTCCTATAATACCCTTAATGAGTGTGCAAAGCCCCTTTTTACCCTTCCTTTGTGCCTTATGGCTCTTCCTCTTTAAGTGAACTACCAAAAATGCCCTTCATACAATGCACTCTTACTAATTTAATTCAACCAACCTGTATAATAAAATCCTACTAACATTTACATAGTAATTAACTCTAAAAATTAGTCTATCAAGACCTCAAATTTTGTTTAAGTCATGTTTAACTCAATAAAGAAAATTTCGAGGACTAACATTTCTCCCTCTCTTAACAAATTTCATCCTCAAAATTCTTATCTGACTGATCAATTACTCAAATAATTTCTTTTAAATGAACATAGTCGACAAACTTAGCAGATCTTTCTATTACTTATTTAGTCATTCACTTTCTTAACTGGTTCTCCAATATATATATCTCCGATTGCTCACAATTTTCCACTTCCTGCATCGATAACACCAATATTAGATCATATAGATATTTCTTAGCATACTCACATATAACACATTTTGAATCTGAGACATCTTCGTTAGTAATACTAACTCATAAGTCAATGTTCCCGGTTCTTAATAACTTTATATGGGCCAATACAATCTAGGCTTAGTTCTTCTTTATCCTAACCTGAGCACATCTTGACTTAATGTAAGCACACCTTGACACGGTGATACTCTTAGAGACAATTTATCTTTCACTTAATAATTCACATCACTGTAATGTCAGTACACTTAAGTCTTATGTCTATCTCACTGTATCCTATACCTTTGGTGTTAATCCACCTAATTCATTCATTTTTCTTGAGTCATTTAATTTCTAATATAGATTAATTTCGTTTATCAGTAACATCTCCAATTAATTCTGGCCTTCAACTATTTTAGATTTTATTCATTTTAAATGTAAGGGCAGATGACTCCTTTTGTCGTATAATGCCCCATACAATATTCTAATGACATCACAGCGATAATGATTATTATGCTTAAAGTCAATCAAAGCTATATATCGATCTTATATTCCTATGAACTCCCCAAAAATATAAGCTTTAAGTATACCTACAACAGTCAAGATTGTTGGCAACTCACAGTATGGTCATTTGCTTCTACCTCCTTAGCCATCAAATGCTACCTCGACGTATTCCTATTGGGATTTATATCATGGGTTGTTCTTTATACTTATCTAACAGTCTCTTTGCTCAACCATCCTTATCGGTACATATACTTCTTATTTCAATCACAAAGTATCATTCTTCATATTCGAACTCAAAATTCGTATTCATTTTCACTTTTAAGTAAGATTCATAATTTTTTAATCCTCAATTTGGGCTTTGTTAATCCTTTTATATGAAACTGATCTTCAATTCTATAGCAAATAGTACTTTGATTTGCCTAAAATTTAACTCCACATTCTATGCTCCTTTTTGCACTAGATCTGATAACCTCAATATCTGAATTCATGCTTCACTGCTATTGGGATTTCTGCTTAATGTATCAGATAAAACACTAACTTTACCAGTATAGTGCTCATTTGTACAATCATAATCTTTCAGTACTTCTGTCCATTGTTTCAGTCTCGTAATTAATTCTCTCAACTCAATAATTACCTCAAACTTTGCTAATCTATATATTTATATATATCCAAGATGTTTGTGTACATATAATGTCTCCAACTTTCAAGCAATCACTATTTTAGCAAGCTTCAATTCATATATTAAAAACATAATCCTATGAAGTTTCAATTATCTCCATGCATATGAAGTGACTTTATTATGATGCATTGGATTTTATCCTAATCTTTCATACAACATCATTGTATATAAAATCTCCGAGTCCAGATGATATAATTTACATCAGCATAATTTCTCAAAATTCTCTTTACTTTTCGAATACACTCCAATATCATCTATGATCATAATCACTAATTGATAAAAATTTTCTTAGTCCACTTTTGTAACATCTCATTACCCATGTTAAGGTAAGAATAGTGATTATGAGAATTTACTAAGAAACTAGAAAATGCATATCATGCTTAAGCTAATCATGACATACACATTTTTGCACATGAATATGATTGTACATGCATTCATTGACATTTTTCAAGTATAATTGATTGTTAAAATGCAATTAAAATGTGAATTATGAATTATTTGACCTGAAAATTTATTTGAAGACTATTAGTATTATTTTGAAATTTTTGGTGAATTTTAGAAAATTTCTCAAACTTTGGGGTATTTTGGAAATTTGGAGTTTTTTTTGGAAAAAAATGTAGAAATCTGGACCAATTATTTTGTATCATATGGACTGCTTAATTAGTTGACAAATGGTTGTATGAGTGAATGACAAATGAACTAGTACTTAGGAGACATGTGGCAACTTAAGGAGGAGCTAAATGGCTTACATGCCAAATGACACATGTGAAGATGGTTTGGAGACACCTTGCACCTAGTTGATTAATCTAAGTTGCTGTTGGAAAAATCCACCATCTTCTTCTCCTTTCTCCACCGAAAGTTTATGCTAACACACATCCCTGAAATTTGGTTTCAACCTTGCCAAATGACTACATCAACTTCATATTTGTAACCTTTACAA
>JANSVA010000008.1:43280390-43298630 GCA_025504915.1 Erythroxylum reticulatum | reverse complement strand
TGTATGTGATTGAATTGGCAACAAAATGACATTATGATTGTAAGTTTTCTTTTGTATCTGAAATGGGCCCAAATGGCCATTGTAACACTTGTGAATGGAAATGTTTTTTAAATAACGTGGACCCAATTTAATTAATGATTTCTGCATATGTGTACATTGTTTAAAGAAACAAAAGTTTTGTAGTGAATTTTGACTAAATGATCATTCTAGCATGCTACCCTTGCGGGGTACGTACTCGGATATCACTTAGGATGTCGGGTACGTATCCTACAAGAGTGGGGTGCTACAACTTTAATCTTCAACACCATAATACTGTCGGGGAATTGTTAACTCCAACAGATATAACTCAAATCTCCTTATGCCCATGATTGGTTCTTGTAATTCCATAAATAACTAATTCCTCAATAAAGTAACATAATCTCACGTCATTTTCAATTTTCCAATTGACTTCCTTTCTCAAATGATTTTCTCAATTCATTCAATTTCCTCTGATTTCACATTGACTTATTCTAACGTTTGTTCATTCATACTAGTTTCTTTGCACATTTTAATTTATTTGCAAACTTAACTTCCTAAGTTGGTAACACATTCATCAAAATCAAATTTATATCTCCTGTGCATACTCGCATAGAATATAATGTGGACCTAAGTTCTCCTCACATTAGCAATAATGTTACCTCAATTCCCAAAAATCTATTTACGTAGTTGGATACTTTATATCAAACAAAATACATACCTTTTTCAGTAACATATTCTACCCCTTATGCTTAAGTCTTCGCTAGGGATATGACTCCAACATTCACTTTTGATTCATTACATATTCTTTTCTGATCTGTTCTTTCATTGTTAATTCTTAATATAAACTATCTGATCTGCTTAACCTAATTCAATGAAATTCTTCTTCGAAAGAAGATTTCTTGCTACTATCATCTATACTGTTCTTGTAATCTTTAGCAATCAACTATTATCATCATCGCATTATTAGCCATCTTAATACCTCAAGAAGATCAATTTCTACTATTCATAATATCTTAATAAGATCAATCTTTGCCATAACTTATGTGATTAGAATATCCCTTGGAAAAAGGCTTAGTAAAGTGTTAAGCATATTCATTTACTTTTATGCCTTGGTATATACCATCAAGATCTTTGCATCTTATCTAGGGATGTATTTATAACAATTCACCAATTAATAACTTGTGCTGAAGATACCTTAATCTCATTTAACACTTATCCTTTTTCACCTATCCTCAATCGAGGGGACTATGCTACGATTGTGCCCTCCTTTTTTTTCCTCGATTCCATCACTCATTGTAACATCATCAACAATCTCAATCTATTCCCGATTGATCATTATAAGCACTTTCATGTGTTACTCTAGTTCCTCTTAGACTTTAAACTATGGGAACTATGACTAACAAATATCCAATAAGTCATAAATTGCTTCCTATATCATCTCCACATATATAATACATATGTGCTCAATATTCTCACTTGTTATGGTGATCCCATTGTCAGATATATGCTCACAATAACAATTCAACTTAACCTTTTGAACTTCTATATATATATCGCTATCATTCATCTCATCTTTCAATTATCCTTTATTACATCTTACATACGTATATTCTCAATCCATTCAAAATTATAGATGTATAATCATCATGAAATTCTTATCTCAATTCCACTAACACCTTCTTATGATGGATCATAAATCTTTTCATATTAATCAAAAACCATTTCAGTTCTAAGTCCATTCTCATAAGATCATAATAATTTTTTGTTTTAATCCAACTTTACTTATACACTTTAAATCATGTCATTTCTACTTGCCTCCCTATTTTCCTCAAACAATCCATGATAATACATTCACATGTTTATCATATTCGGGGGTATAATACCATAGTACAATATTGGTGTCATATTCAATAATGCATCCTCCAATACAAATACGTTGAATCATTATCTGTCATACTTACCCATATACTATTTCTCATTTCTAACTATCCACAAACTTTCATTTTTCTCATATCATGAAAGAGTATCATTCTTCTCACTAATTCTATCAACTCAAACTCTTAACAATTACTCATGTGTGTAACTTATACATATGCAACTCAGACTAAGGATCAGCTGCTGCTGCATGCTAAGACATGTCACAATACATATAACTTGATACATATTTCCAAAAATGACCATGTAAGATACTAAACCTAGGCGCTCTGATACCACAAGATGTTGGACCTCGTTCTCGAAGCCCAACTATTCGGAACATCATAAGACATGAGCTTATTATCCTATAGGGTTATTTCAGTGAACCCTCATTAGCCATCATCCCACAAGGGTGGCGTGCCCACACCAATCAAACATCAAAAACAAACTCATTTCTCCTAATTTAGAACAGATTTTGGGAAAGTCTCAAACTAGAATTACAAATTGACTTCTTCTAGAAAAATGTTCCCCATTGTCTTATCTTTCTAATGACACAAAAACGTTCAATTTGGTTCAAAAGTCTGAAGGTTATAACTCAAACATTTTTGGACTATTATTGTACTGAAACAGTACACTATACTCAACTTCCATATCGAAATTGAAAGTCTTAGAGACTGAATTAAAATTCGATTTCTTCAAATAATTTGTAGCTCTGTGTCTCTAGTTTATCTAGAAATAAGAATCAACTCATTTGGAGCTCTACAGATCAAGATATTATCCAAAATACTGAAGTATATTCAATGTAATATCCAATTCTTACTCTCTAGACTTGTCTTGGTACAAAAGACATAACTTTCACTAGAGATGTCGGATTGGGGTCATTTCGTGAAGACCTTGAAGAGAGATTTTGCCATTTGGATGGACTAGACGAAGTTATCAAGTTTGGATGGATTAGACAAAGTTATTAAGTCTGGATGGATCAAACGAAGTTATCTAGTCTGAATGGATCAGACGAAGTTATCAAGTATGGATGGATTAGTAAAAGCGAACAGATGAATGGGTCGGTTAAAAAGAATAGACGGATGGGTCAGATAAAGGGAATAGAGGAATGGCTCAGATAAAATGATTCAGATGAAGTGATTCATCTACACAAGACGATGAAATTAAAGAATGTACTCAAACAAAGGGATTTCGTCGAAGCAAGATGATGTAATTGAAGAATATACTCAGACAAAGGATTTCGTCTAAGCAAGACGATGTATACTCAAACAAAAGATTTCATCTATGCAAGACGATGCAATTGAAGGATATACTCAGACAAAGGATTTCGTCTAAGCAAGATGATGCAATGGAAGAATATATTCAGACAAAGTATTTTGTCTAAGCAAAACGATGCAATTGAAGGATATACTCAGACAAAGGATTTCATCTAAGCAAGACGAAGAATATACTCAGAAAAAGGATTTCGTCTAAGAAAGGCGATGCAATTGAAGAACATACTCAAACAAAGGATTTCATCTAAGCAAGACGATGCAATTGAAGAATATACTTAGTCAAAGGATTTCATCTAAGCAAGACGATGCAATTGAAGAATATACTCAGTCAAAGGATTTTGTCTAAGCAAGAAGATGCAATTGAAGAATATACTCAGACAAAGGGATTTCATCTAAGCAAGACAACATAATTGAAGAATATACTCAGATAAAAGATTTAGTCTAAGCAAGACGGTGTAATTGAAGAATATACTCAATCAAAGGGATTTTGTCTAAGCAAGATGATGTAATTAAAGAATATACTCATACAAATGATTTTGTCTAAGTAAGATGATATAATTGAAGAATATACTCAGACAAACGGATTTTGTCTAAGTAAGACGATGTAATTGAAGAATATACTCAGACAAAGGGATTTCGTCTAAGCAAGACGATGTAATTGAAGAATATACTTAAACAAAGGGATTTCGTCTAAACAAGGCGATGTAATTGAAGAATATACTAGAACGTCTGTGAGTTGGAGTTTGTTACAGAACTCAATTAATAACATACTCTAGAGATTTTTAAAGATTCCTATCTTAGACGATTTAACACAATTCAACTTTACTCCATATGTCTCTACAAATCTCAATATCATCTTCTTATAATTTCTAAAGTTATCTCCAAAATTTTTCAATATTATTTGACTCTTATTTCTATTTCCATTTATAATTGACTTGCCACTTATCATTTTTCCTAAAATTCACCAAACTTCTAAATCAACAAGCATTATCACCAAATATTCTTATTCAGCTATTCATACTTCTCCAAATCAATTATCAATACAATTAATTCAAAATTCTCAATATAAACACATTTGCAATCAATTATACCCCTATGGAAGACTTGAAATTTGCACTGTACAAACGTAGAATGTCTTGAGCATAATCATTCAACTACCAATATTATTTCATTAAACTCTCTAATCTCTACTCATTTGACTCATCACTTACAACTAATCCTCATCATTCACAAAATCATATCTTTCTTTTCCACAATATCTCACTTATATGTATAACAATAATTCATGTTCAAGATTCATCATCCATACACCATTCATATTTCATTAACATCAAAAGATAAGAGTGCTACAAAGATTTAATGGCACTTCAAGCCACAATACACCATAATCCAAAAATACATAAGATAATTGAAATGCGACTAAAGTCTTATGTCCTCATAAACTAACATAAAACACAATAAGATGCAACTTTGTAGTGGTGCCTTGACTCTTGATCACTCGATCTCTTTCTCATCACCTGAAGATGAGAAGGAATGGGGGTGAGCTTGAAAGCTCGTCGGTAACAAGTTTATAGTGGAGAATAAGTAAAATCATTTAAAATATTGATTTTCCATAGAAAATTTTTACTGAATTAATAAAACACATAGTTCTCAACCAAATTCACAATTCTAGCACAAAACTCATAATTAAGACATCATCATATAAACATAGCATATAAATTTAACCATCAAAGCATAACAATCAATTATGCACCATTCTTAATAATTCTAAGATGCAATGCACAAACAAATAACTTGAGAGTTCCATGGAACGAAACGGAGAAACCGAAGTTTGCACTATGAACAAAACGAGTTTGATTTCTCAGGATCTCATAGCTTCAAGTGGGCAACTGGGAGAAGGCTATAGGTCAACGTGCATGTGACTAACGAAACGGGTTCTTCTCTTGCCCAATTACAAACAAATATTCATGCTCAATTCATTTCCATGCATTTTTCATATTCTCATATTTTCAAGCTTTTTTTTTCTTTTCGTTTATACAAAATGTCATGACATTTTTCAAGGCATACATAAAATGTTTGAATGCATTTCCTTCTTCATTTCGAAATTCATCAACAAATTTCATATACCAAATATATAAAGATTTCTCAAATCATTCAAATAGCATTCATGCAATATTTATAAAACAATTGAAGTCATTTAATTCTCTTGCTTTTGAAAACTTAGTCATGACTCATTACTCAATTATAAACATGTATCCTCCCTGATTTTCTTGCTTATGAACTTGCTTAAATATACCTCCCTCTTACTTCTCTTGCCTCTCTTGATTTCCTTAATATTGACAAAATTCTCAATTCAGTAGGAATTCCAATTTAAGGACCCAAAGAAATATATACATAAAATTGATCTTAAAAAGCTTAAACCCATGAAATTCTTAAGTTTCAAGAACTAAAATCTTTCCAAAATCCAAAAGATTAAAAATGAGCTTATCTTGATTCTTAACCAAATGAAGAGTTTCTTGGATCTAATGAAAGCTCTTCTCTTCCTCTACTTTTTTCTCTTCTTGAATAACCTCAAAATATCTCTTGAAAACTAAGAAATAATGCAACCCTAGCTTTTTCCTCCTTCCTTTCTCTCAAAAACGAAACCTCTCCTTCTCCTCTTTTATTTTCGTTTTTTACTTTTCTCTCCATTTAATTCACGTTTTTCTCCTCTTAACAAGCAATTCAACATATTCTTTTCCCTATAATACCCTTAATGAGTATGCAAAACCCCTTTTTACCCTTCCTTTGTGCCTTATGGCTCTTCCTCCTTAAGTAAACTACCAAAAACGTTATTCATACAATGAACTCTTACTAATTTAATTTATTCATACAATGCACTCTTACTAATTTAATTCAACTAAGCTATATAATAAATTCCTACAAACATTTACATAGTAATTAACTCTAAAAATTAGTCTATCAAGACTTCAAATTTTGTTTAAGCCATGCTTAATTCAATAAAAATAATTTTTAAAAAATTCAGGGCAACACTGTTTCCGTTCCCAGCCAATAAAAATCCACCGACTTCATTTCCTGTATAGTTATGGAAGAAGATAAAAAGAGTTCTGCAGCCACCAAAAAGCACTTGCCATTTCTTGACTGGTCAATTGCAGCTGCCACCAAAAGGCACTTGCCATTTCTTCAAAAAATCTAATTTACCATGAAACTTGAATACCATTCTCACCAGTAGTAAGAAGCTTTAGACAGTCTCAATGTGGGCTTTTCACTCTCCTCAGCACACTCATCCCCCATTGCAGGCGAACTGCATGTCTCGTTCCTTTGTAAAACCAGTGATTTGTTCCATAGCCTTAAACCCAACTACCACGGCAGCCAATAACAATCAATTAATTCAGTCTTTGTGCAAGCAGGGCGACCTTAAACAAGCACTTAAGGTACTGTCTAGCGAGCCCAATCCCACCCAACGTACTTATGAGCTTCTACTTCTCTCTTGCACTCACCACAAGTCTGCTGTTGATGCCCAACACGTTCACCGCCACCTTCTCGCAAATGGATTCGATCAAGACCCTTTCTTGGCCACTAAACTCATCGGTATGTATTCTGCTTTCGATATGATTGATCATGCGCGCAAGGTGTTTGATAAAACTCAGAGGAGAACTCTTTATGTGTATAATGCTTTGTTTCGAGCGCTTAATCTAGTTGGTTGTGGAGAAGAGGTGTTGGATATGTATCGGCGGATGAACTCTATCGGCGTTCCCTCAGATGGTTTTACCTACACTTACGTGCTTAAAGCTTGTGTGCTATCGGAATGTTTGATGTCATTGCTGAGCAAGGGAAAGGAGATTCATGGCCACATTCTGCGGCATGGATATGAGGATCATGTCCACATTATGACCACTTTGGTTGATATGTACGCGAAATATGGTTGCGTCTCATATGCTGGCTGCGTTTTTGGTAAGATGCATGTGAAAAATGTTGTGTCCTGGAGTGCTATGATAGCGTGCTATGCTAAAAATGGGAAGCCCTTTGAGGCATTGGAGCTTTTCAGGGAAATGATGCTTAAAACACGAGATACAAGCCCAAATTCTGTGACAATGGTCAGCGTGCTGCAAGCTTGTGCTGCACTTGCTGCTTTAGAGCAAGGGAGGCTGCTCCATGGCTACATTCTTAGGAGGGGACTTGATGATATATTGCCTGTTATAAGTGCTCTTATAGTAATGTATGCAAGATGCGGTAAGCTTGAATTAGGGCAACGTGTTTTTGATCAGATGGACAAGAGAGATGTTGTTTCATGGAATTCTTTGATTTCTGGTTATGGGGTTCACGGGTTTGGGGACAAAGCGATCCAAATTTTTGAGGAAATGATAGACCAATGCGTGTTGCCAAGTCCTGTTTCATTTGTAAGTGTGTTGGGAGCTTGCAGCCATTCAGGACTTGTTGAGGAAGGGCAGAGGCTATTTGAGTCAATGCGAAGAGAGCATGGTATCTACCCTAGTATAGAGCATTATGCATGTATGGTCGATCTTCTTGGACGTGCCAATCGGTTAGATGAAGCAGTTAAACTGATAGAGGAAATGAGGATTGAACCAGGACCTAAGGTTTGGGGTTCTCTTCTTGGATCATGTAGGATTCATTGTAACGTTAAGCTTGCAGAGAGGGCAAGCACGAGGCTTTTTAAGCTTGAACCCACAAATGCTGGGAATTATGTGCTTCTCGCAGACATTTATGCAGAAGCTGGAATGTGGAATGAGGTAAAAAGAGTGAAAAGGCTCATAGAAGCTCGAGGACTACAGAAAGTTTCAGGTCGCAGTTGGATAGAAGTTAAAAGGAAAATGTATTCATTTGTGTCTGCAGATGAGTTTAACCCGCAAATTGAGCAGCTTCATGCTTTATTGGTTAAATTGTCGATGGAGATGAAGGAGAAAGGCTATGTGCCACAGACGAAAGTGGTGCTTTATGATCTTGATGCTGAGGAAAAGGAGAAGATTGTTTTGGGTCATAGCGAAAAACTAGCTGTTGCTTTTGGACTTATCAATACCGGCAATGGGGAGATCATCAGGATTACCAAAAATCTGAGGTTATGTGAGGATTGTCATTCCTTCACAAAGTTTATCTCAAAGTTCACAAATAAGGAGATTCTAGTAAAAGATGTCAATCGGTTTCACCACTTTCGAGATGGCATTTGCTCCTGTGGGGATTATTGGTGATGCTATGCCACAACTAATTTCTTCTTGTTTTCCTTTCATAGTGTTATTAGACAATAGAGAGATCAATAATTGGTCTATACAATTATTCAACAAAAGTCCATATCTTTTTATATAAGCTGTTTAGTATAGATGGGAATAGCCATTAAATTCAAACCCTGGAAAATATGGTAACCTCTCGCGAACAAATAGGCAATTACCTCACATGGAACCCTTAAAATCAGTTAGGAACAGAAAGGAATCCACAGTAATTGATTGATTCAACGGAGCATATCCGAGTATAATGGCAAAGAAAGTAGTGCTTGTGCACTTGATAGTTAATAACGTGGTGCTCTCTGTCTCATTACGTTACAAAAGATCTGCTCATACGGTAATTTGATAAGATACATTCCAATGTTGCTTGCAAGGGGCGGAATAAACAAAAACAAGGAGCAAAATTTTTCCTCGCGCTGCTTTCTTTTTTCATTGAACAGTCACAGAACTATCTTGCTTCATCTTGATGAGATTTTTTTCGATGTTCCTAAGCAGTGGTTTATAGCTGCAAAGGCAAATGTTGGACCATGTTAAACCATATAACATATCAATTCACCCAAAGTTGGGGAAAATCGAGAAAAGAGCGAGAAAATAACTTACAGGCGTCCAAGCTCATTGTACGCTTGAGTTGATTGTTGGAGTTTTGCTAATAGCTGCATGACCTCCCCTGATAATGCTTCTGCTCTACTTTGCTCTTTGGCAAGTTGACCCTAAAATGGTATATACTGTGACCATGCGATAATAATGACAACTTTTGAACCACTATTTATGATTTTTCCATATCTGGCAATTGTATGCCCCAGTAAGGACTACTACAAGAGACCATAAAAGAAGCATAACGCTAGGAAAACAAGTCCTCCTTTCTGTGCTTACTAACCTTGAGGGCAAGAATTTCTGACTCAGATGCCTGTGAACCAGACATAAGCCCATCTTTAGGTTCCACTGGTCCTCTATTGATGTCCTGAGTGTTTGAAGATAGTACAGTAGCCTGTTCTGTTCTTAACTTGTCAAGAGTTCTACGCAGCTCTTCATTTTGCTTAAGGCAGTCCTTTACCTGCAAAAGTTTAAGATACAAGGCAGATTCATAATAAAAATAACCATAAAAAGGATAACTTTAAAAATATGAAAATTATAAACAGAAGTCCTCACAAAATTTTGGGGCATAAAATTATAATGCTCACCCAGTGTCACAAATCAGTCATTTTAGTAATCTTCCAAGAACACCGAGACAAGTTGAGCAAAAATTTCATAACAGTGGCCTCACCTTATTTTCCCATTGCTTGGCTGTGTTTTTTGCCTCTTGATAAGAAGATGCAAGATTTGAGTTTTCTTCGAAAAGTTTTTCTATCTCTGAAGATTGGGAATCAATCTGTCAAAAGAGTTCCCATGCTAGGTCACCACAACATGATAGATCTCCTCGTAGGATATCACTGAGGAAATTACCAAGAAAGAAAAGGCTATACCTCAACCAGAAGTTTCTGTCTACTATTTTCCAATTTCTCAATTACCACAGCCATATCATGGATCTGCTTCTCAAAATTCTCCCGATCTTCCTAAAATAATGATATAAAAACCAATTATCCATTGTCACAAAAATCTCGGGAAGAAATTCCTCCATAATCACAGAGAGGTCAAGCATCAAGTAAATAAGCCAGTCACATTTCAAAACAAGCAGCTAAAAATAATAATAATAATAATAACAATTAAAGACATTCTCTTACCAATGACAAAGCCCTAGGTGTTACCTTCTCTGATACTTCTGCAATACAGGAGCTGGAATCACCAACTTAAAAGAATGATATAAAAAAAATGTAAACAATTGGCCAGTGCGTGATACTTCATGCATATGACCTACTAAATGCATAAAAATAGTTAACCTATATTGTATTAATAGCCCTCGATGCAAGCAGGCTACTGGGGACTTACTATAGGGGTGTACCTGAGGTCCTTGTGGATATAGCCGCCAATTTTTCCTCCAACTCTTGCTTTTCATACATAAGAGTAGACAATCGTATTTGCTCCTCAGCTAATTGTTTTTGCTCTTGCTGCCTCAATAATGACTCATGCTACAAATGCCTATCCACCGTAAGAGCATTATAAACTGATAATTCAACATAAATGTGGAGAACAAGATTCGAACCTGCAGTTCAGACTTTAAAGTGGCCAACTCTTTTTCCAAGCTTTGCACTTGATCCAATCCTATACCCATAGATGCCATTCCACTAATTGGATTGTTCATTGCTTGTTGCTGTATCAGGTTTAATTCCGCTCTCAAGGCCGCTGCATCTTCCTCAGCCTTTCCAAGATAGTTATCAGAATCAAGAAGCTTAAGCTGATATGAAGAATATAAACAAAAGCTAAATGCATACTCTGTATTGTTCTTCTTCTGCTTCTTTTAGCCGTTTCTTAAGTGTTCGAAGCTGGGCTGCAAGGTCCTCCTGCACTAAAAAATGACAGTTTATGATTTTGAGGGTGAACCATACCTAGCACATAAAAATATGTAACCTCATTAAGCTTACCCGTGCAATAACTGCTGCATCTTTCTCCATAGCTACATCCTTGAGTGCTTTTCTTAAAGATGGGACAGTGTTTTGCTCCTGAAATGTATACAAAAAACAAATTGTTTAGAACTTAAGAGGTTAGATATCATCTCAGAATCCATACTCTGCAGCCATATGTCAAAAATGATTTTTAAAAAATTGAAGAAAGGGAAGGAAAAGGTGAAACAGGAAAAAAGAAACACATGCTGGTACTGATACAGACACATACATAGACTGAGAGAAATTCTTTTTACCAGATCATTCAAGCGCTTCTGTAATGCTTCATTTTCAACATCCTTTGCCTGAAGCTGAATCCATTCATAGAGTATCTTTTAACACAAACCCTTTCTTGTCTGCGTTATAACTGAAAACTGACATTGAATGGACCAAACAATACCTTTAAAGACAATGTCTTGTTGCTTTCCTCCAATTCTGCACTCTTTTTCTGGAGATCTTTTAGTTGAGACACCAAACTACTAATATCTATCTGCAAACAAATAAAAATGTTTGATAACAATCAAAACAAAATAACATTTTTACTAATCCTCCCACATCGAACATAATTATAGAAGTTCTTTCTGTAAAAGGAAAACATAAAGAACATTGCTCCAACAGATTTGTTAATTCACTAACAAAGTCAGACATCCTGAAAGAACTTGAGAATGTCATAATTCTTTTCCGTAGGCAATGAAAATCACTAAAATTCAGGCACATCAAATTTCATGCATTAAAAACATGTTTCATCAAAAAAGTACCTCAGAGAGTCGATTTCCGCTCTCAGATTTTTTCATTCCCGAATTATCTGTCAACGAAACAAAATTGTAAAAAAGAGGGAAAACAGAAGAGGAAGCTAAAAGGTGACCGATTACCGATAGGGATGGAAGGTGTGGTAAGATCTGGTCCAGAAGAAGTTTTGCTTAATTTCTCTGCTGCTCTCTTTTGCCGAATCTCTTCCAACTGATACAAACAATAAAATAAGCTCAAAAGAAGGATATTTCCTTTAGATTTTCCTATAAATTAAAGGGATAAAGCGTACCGTTCGTCGACCAAGAGACGCGTGATGCGAGTCCATGGCAATGAGAGAACAGAGAATTTCAGCGGACGATCTCTTATTTCTCGAAGTTTCAAATTACAATTCTCGCTCCCTCTACAATCAATACATGAAAGTTTCTAGACGGAGAATGATGAATAACGGTAGGTGGTTTGGCTTTCCAAACGCTATGCTTTATTATTTTGTTAAAATTTGCGAAAAAATACTTGATTATATCATCTATTTTTATTTTTTAATTATACTATTATATTAACCATTTTTAATATATTATAATATATTTTTTAATTTATTAATTTTTATTATGTTAAAAATAAAATATATCATATTTATATAATTAAAAAAACTATAAATTTAATCGGACTCAGGCTTAAGGTTAGAGCTTCAGATTTGATCAAGTTTGGGATTTAGCCTGAGTTAGAGCAAAAATTTCAATTAAGCTCGAGGAAGAACTAACTCATTTTAAGCTCGAGGAAGAACTAACTCATTTCTGTCCTTGGTCAAAATTGACGTCTTGTATACACAAATATTTTAAAATTGTGGCCGAAAGTATAACTATGTTGTGTTAGAACAAAATGGGTTATTGAGCTGCTAGTAAACGACTTACAAAACCTTGTAAACTTTTTCAGTTTCTACCCTGTATTGGGATTAAGAAATTAGATTAACTTTTAGAAAACATCTGAACTGGTGATAAATGGCATGAGATAGATACTGGGATGAGATAAATGGCATCAGATACCCGAGATCTGCAGCACTAGTCAATTAGAGTGAATCACACTTAGTGGGAGTGTTCGGTGAGCTCAAGCTAGATAACCGCGAACTGCAATGGTATTTTCTTACTAAGATTATAGTTACCCTAGAATTTGGTAACTGAAAAAATGGCCAACCAAAGGCACAAGCATTACCTTCAATGCCCTCTAGAGCACATATTGATAAAGATGCCCCGGAACTTCTCTTATTCAGCTCTGTCTTTAGCTTGCCTGTCTTCATTTTTATGCTTCCAAAACAACATCATCCACAGCACCATTTAGGCCAGCAGTTGCAAATCCTAGTTGGGGATCTCTTTGCTTTCAGTGATGGAATACTCTCTGAGTATATATGGACCATATGATTCACAACCATCATAATGTTTCCGAAATGTTGTGATGGTCTGTTGCTGTCCGTTGTCTCTGTTAAATGCATAGCAATATATGGACAATTATGAGTTGTTTTTGAGTCCCTAATCTTCTGCTTTCGTTTTTAAGAATAGTTTACATTATTAACTTAAAGAGTTTGAGAGGTTAGAAGATTTAGAAACACTTCATTTTGGCAGTGGATTTAACCAGTGGATAGAGTTTTTCTGGGATGCAATAGCTGGAGGTATGGTTTGTTTCGGTTATGCTTCTGCCTATGTTTTGATATATATATATATATATATACATGGTGTTGATATAATACGTGAGGACTTAGTATGTGATACGTAAAGTGCCTGCCTTCGGAAGACACATCTAGTGCCAACATATACTGATCCTTGTATGCCATCTAATCCTTTCATATTGATCTGTTATGGTGGAGGAATTACGCATCATATTGCAGTTATTTGTGAATTAGTCCGCAAGCATTGGCATATTCAAACTTATGATGAAGAATTAAGAAACATAATAAATAACAATATTCCTACAACTATCTAAAAGGAAGAAGAAGGACGTGCAATTGTGGTGGAAAATGAAAGAGAAGTTGGTGTTGGAAAATAGCAATATTGGTGGAAATGAGGTTCCAGATGTGATGAGGTTGTTGCTTGCTTACAGGGGGAGATAAGGGCCATCATCACCATCGTAATCCCAGTTTTCACTAGCATATCCGCTATTTAGGAGTTGCAAATTTTCTTGTTTTCGCTTCCAATTGTCCATCCTCTCCCTCCAAGCAACACTTCCATAGCCATAAACAGCCAAGTCTTTGGAAGGATCCAATGGTCTTGGTTGCACTGCGAATTAAGAACTAGTTATACATAATTGAATGCATCTGTTCAATTCCATATAAATGGGACAATTGTTAGCGGAAAGTGTAGGATCCGATGAAGGAAACCACGAGTTCATTCCTATATATTATGAGAACCGGCGACTAGACCTGCACTCACCTACATTTGAGAGGTCTTTTTCTCTGAGTTTGAAATCTGTCTAAAGAAAGCAAGCAATCAAATCAGCAAGAAGTCACATGATCCGCTGTGGATATATATTATTATAGCAACAAGGTATGAGCAAAGTTAAAGCAATTGCTCTGAAGCAATTTCTTTCTTTTATGTATTATACATTGCTAATATGCGTGATTATATATACATATATATATATGATCAAGGTCGAACGTCGATTCTTCCATTAATTTCCATGGACAGACTATTTCGGAGACTGGGACTCTCTGCTTCATCTCAAAATAACCACTGACACAACTTTCAAATATTATGACAACGCAATGTGCTGGGTTAAAAATATAACACCAACTTTGCACAAACGCTTAAATGGAAAATTTTTCATTTAAATGAGAAACTAGGACAACAACAAACCAGAAAAACCAAAAGAAATAACACAATCCAACCAAAACAACTTTCAATATAATCAGAAAATATCAAATCAAGTTCAAAAAGTCACTAACAAACCTAGAAAAAATATCTTATATTATTATGCTGCAAAAATTCACATAAACAAAAAACAGGAGAGAGAGAGAGAGAGAAGAGATGAGTTAAGGACGTTAGAGAGAGAAGAGATGAGCAATGAAGCAGGAGAGAGGGATGAGAAGAGAGTTTATAAAAGGAGGAAGTAGAAACAAAAACTTATGAAAACGTATTGTGAAATATTTAAAAAAAATGTCTAATTTCTATTTTCATGAATCTATTGTGGTTTTTTTTAATTTTTAGAAACATCAAACTATAACAGAAAATAACCAAATGTATTTTAACATTTTTTTTAATATAAAAACTGCAATATGAAACAAAAAAATTAAAGAGAAACAAACGGGGCCTTAACCTCTTCTAACTTTGCTTCACCAAAATTAATCTTAATTGAGGATAACATTTAGGCATCGGGCATAAATTTTATCAAGTCTAAGCTGCGCTTGTACTTGGGCTCAATCAGATTGTAAAACCCAAACAACTCTTAAGCTCAAATCCAGCCTGAGACCTAACTGATTGTAAAATCAAAACAACGTAATTTTTCTTTAAAAGCAAAGTAACATCATTTTAGTCTTTGTCTCTTCTCTTTGTCTTCCTAAGCTACCCTACCAGCCTACCTTCTTCACTCTCTCTCTCTCTCTCTCTAGTCTAGGTTAACATTTCCCTCCCTTCTCTTTGTCTCTCTCTCTCTCTCACACACACACACACACACACACACACACACACAGACTTAACTTCACTGCTAGTGCCGTTCCACCCCATTGCCCCTTCGTACTTCCTCCAACTGCCCTGCTACCCCACTTCCCATTTTCGTCTTTTTCTGTTTCTTTGTCACCCAGCCACCGAGCTAAAGTTACTAAATCTTTTGAATGAAGATTGAATTTGTGGAAAAATTTCTAGGATTGTCACTACCTGGGGAGTGTTTTCGCGGACTTACACAATCTCATACATAGGTATATATATAATTGTGAAAGTGACTATGAGTTTCAAGAATTTACACAATCATATACAAGCCAGTGAAAACATATACACGCCTGTGTATTGTGTGGTATGATCTTAGTGACTTACACGATTACATATGCACCTAATAATTGATAAATTTTAAACTATATTTATATATTGATTGTTTAAAATAAATAAGCTTATTCCTTCACAGTCTATTTGGATTTGGTTGAGTCATCTCTGTTTGGTTAGAAAAATATATACGGAATAACCATTCCGTAGATTAAGAATTCATCGACAAGGAAGCTTCGTTTTTGTTGGACAACTTTTCTCCCTCTCTCTCACGTAGCAGCACACTCGTCTTTCTCACTCACGTTGCAGCACAACTCTCTCTCGACGACTCTCACTGACGCTCTTCGTCTTTGGCTCAGTGGCCCTCTCGTGCTCTTCACGCTCTCGTCTTGAGATGCTCCCCTGCGATTTCGCCAAGTTGTGGAGTCTTATTCTTACTCTTTCCTCTTACACAAGAAAGAGCAAGAATACTCTCAATTCGGAGTTCAGAAAAACCTACAAACAAGAGGAAAGAGCAAGTTTCTCAATGCTCCCCCGCGATCTCGCCAAGTGCTGTGAATCCAAATCACTGTTCTTATCTTAAACTTAATCCGTTCCTTTTTTTTCTTCTTCTCAAATTTGTCATCCCTGATGCATCTTTCTGCCATATCAATTAGCAGTCTGTCTCTCGTATCCTTTTGTTCTGCTACAACAATCTAGGCTCCTGTTGGGTTGATCCAATGTTACCCATGCAAGCTTTTCGGAAGGTCTCCAAGAACCACACTGTGTTTCCGTCGGGACGTACGACAGTTTCAAGCAATCTTCTGGGGATGTCTCCTGGGAATGAGAAGGGTATTCCTCTATGTACTGCTTCTTCAAAAGCTTCCAAGTAAGCACTTGTTTCTAGATTTCCGTATCTTCGACGAGAGAAATAAAATTCAAAATTTTGTTCTTTCTCTGAAAAGGGGCTCTCTGGCTTTTGTGAACATGCTTTTATGTTATGAAGTTATATACTATGCTTTCTAACCGAGCACAAAGCTATTCTGGACATTGTTCTTCTTAGGATTATGTTGTGATGATTCAGGGTTTTGGCTCTATTTTGATTAGTAAAAATTTGGCCGAAGCAAAGTGATGTAGGGTCTGGGATGCAGAGTTTGTTGCTAGGTTAGGATTTAGGATGTTATAGTGGCAGTGAAGATGATATGTTCAAATCAAATTTGTAGTAAAGGGTGTAGGGGATTTCATATGTCAGCATGAGAAGTATGGAAAATCTTATTTGGAGTTGAAAAGAAAATTTCAAAGATTTCTTTAGCTTGTAAAAAGGTTACAAGCTTGTGATATAGAGTAGAATCATCTAATTCAGATAAGATTGAAATTCCAATAGAAACAATGAGTTTTTAACTACATCTCTTGTGTGGGAAGCTTGAGGCAGTGGTCTAGTTTCTGTGAGCTTGAAGCACCCTAGCCATATCTTTTGAATAGAAAATATGGAACTACAGGGTTGTTGTTCAAACACTAGTGCTTTTGTTACCTTTCTTTTGTTGTATTTTTCAAACCTGTAAAATCCTACGAGATGGCATGTTCAATTATGCTCTTCCAAAAATGCAAATTGACACTATTTGTAAGGTTGCATTCTTTACAATGATTTTAATTGGCGACGATGAATTTAAAATGTGAAATTACACTGATCATAAACCTTAAAATGTTTTCATTTCCTTTGGAAAGTGATACAAGGGAGGCTATGTTTTGGAGTCAGCATAGAAGTGATTGTTATAATCGGATGCCACAAGATTATTCTGGAACTGTACGAAAGTTAATTATCCTTGTGATTCTCTGCGCTTCTTAAGCCGTGATTACAGCACAGATTGCAGTGAGAAGCCCAGAAGGGAATTGACAAGTAAGGTGAGCAATCACTTTCTGGAAACACCTATTTTCTTATATACAGATGTTCCATACATAAGAGCTGATGCACTGATATATTGACTATTTGTCATACATGAAATGTGGGAACAAGAAAGTCTCATTATTAGTCACATCTTAGATATTTATAGGCTCTTAGATAAATCCTTCCTTAAAGAAGAGAACACATGAAATCATGTTTTTAATTTCCTTGTTAACGTCGTCTAATCTGCACCCTCTGCGATATGTTTTGATGCCTTTCAAAGTTAACTTCAATGAATTGGATGGTTGATAATGTAGCTTTTAGGAAAAATCCCGGAATATGTGAAGATAGTTGAAGTTGGCCCAAGGGGGATGGCTTGCAAAATGAGAAGGAAATTGTACCAACTGCTGTAAAGATTCAGTTGATCAAAATGTTAGCTTCTTCAAGATTGTAGGCTACAAGTTTTGTCTCTCCAAAGTGGGTACCATAGGTTTGTTAAGATAAATTGCAACAGAGAGAATTTTTTATGGAATTCTTATCTTTGGTTGTTTACACTTTTTTCTAGTTCATCAATATGTGTATTGGCTTTTTCAATGTAGCAAACATTTGTTCTGAACTTGTTCCGTATGCCTTGTGCATGTTTCTAAAATTTGAGTAGAAGAAAAAGTATCACTGTTTCTTGATTTTTAC
>JANSVA010000008.1:43259607-43277920 GCA_025504915.1 Erythroxylum reticulatum | reverse complement strand
TCAGTTTGACCAATGTTGATGCTATCTAAAACACCTTGTAAAATTTCCATCCGTATCTCATTTTGTTTTCTCCTATGGAAATCGAGTCGAGATGTTTCAATCTTTATATAAGTACCAACAACAAATTGTTGAACTAGTCTTAGGCTATGAAGAAGCATGGATTCATCATTAGTTCTCATTTGAAGTCGATAGCAATAATACACTCTGGCAGATACTACACCATGTTCAGAGTGTGCTTCTTGAATAGCTTGTAATAAGAAAAAGAAGCTGATAAATATAATTGTCTTAGTAAATAATACTTCACAAAAAAGAGAATAAGAAGATAATTAACCTATGTTTTCGAGATTGAATAATTTAGTTGGGTCAGTAAAATTGATGAAAGAAACATTGGTTGGCTCCTCTAAAACATTAATCTTGTTTCTTTGTGAAATTAACCGTCTAATTCCATGATGCCATCTGGATTCACCGCGAGGAAATAAAAGTGGATACTGAAGCGGGTCATAACATGTATAATAAGATTGAATTCTGTAACTTGGGCCTGAGTGAGTGTAGACTTGGATGTGAGGAGATATATCATGCTGTTCATCATCAGCCTCAGTCCATATAGCAGCTACTTGTGATTTAGTAGGAAGATTATAAACACGTTGTTCAAGGCCAAGATAACATCTGAGAATAATTCTCTTTTAGAAATATCAAAATTTAACAAAATAGAGGGACTATAGTTGATCAAATAGAATGCAATTCGAATTGCTTCACCCTAAAATATTTTCAACAGCTTGGACATTCTTAGCATGCAACAAACCTTCTGCATAATAGTTTTGCTCATCCTTATAGTGATTCCATTATGCTATAGAGTCCCTGGTTTGGTTTTCTTATATCTAGTGCCATATGATGTATAATATTCTTCAAATTCCTAGGAAGTATACTGCTCTCCATTATTTGTTCGTAGGCACTTCAACTTCCTCTCGGCTTCCCTTTCTACCATAACATGAAACTTCTAGAAAGTTTCAAATACTTGACTCTTCGCTCTCAGCATATATACATAAGTCTCCTTTAAAGCATCATCAATGAATGTAACAAAGTATTTATTACCTCCCAATGATTCCTCCTTAATAGCGCTATAGAAATCTGAATGCACCATAATATCTCTATCTTCCTTGTAGATTGGTTTTTGAAAGAGGCTCTATGTTGCTTTCCTACTAAATAATGATCGTAAGGATTAAAGGGTAAACAGTGCTTTATTGGGATAAAGGATTGACCAGCTAGAAACTTTATTCCCTTTTCACTCATGTACCTTAAGTGGCAATGCCATAAAATTGGAAAAGTTTCCTTTTTGATTGTGTGTGCATCTCCACCACCATACTCCTTCAAGTGTGTCTTGTACAATGTGTAGTACAACTCTCCTTGAGCAATAATCATTGCTCCTTTGGATAGCTTCCACTTCATGTCCTTAAAAAGATGCTTGAATCCTTTTCAATCTAACATGTTTTCCAATAATAGATTCAACATTAAATTGGCAATGTGTTGTACAACTCTCAAGATCAACAAACATCTGAAATTTGTTAAAATTCAGATATTGTCCATACTAACAATTTTAGAGAAACTATGATTACCCATCTTTACGTTCCCGAAGTCTTTGTTCTTATAATTTAAGAATTACTCAACTTTTAGAATATAATGATAGAAGAATTTTGTGTCAATTTGCCACTCAGAACCTGAATCACTAATATGAATGCAATCACTTGCTGCACAAACTAAGGATATCTCTTTATCTGTGCTTAAAGCAGTTGCAACAGTACTCTTATCATCACCACCATTTTAATGATATTTCTTTTTTATTCCTCTTCAATCTACAGTTAAACCTCTTTATGTTCCTTAACTTATCGCAATAATGGTGTGTCATCATGTCTTTGTCACCTATGGACTTTAATCGGTTCTTAGACTTACCACACCCTTTAGGACCCTTGCTCTTGTCCCTTCCCTTGCATTTGGCTAAGAGAGCCTATATATTGTCAACTCCCATATCCTTTCTTCTGTTGTCTTCATTGAACATACTTCCTTTAATTACATCTAAAAAGAGCACACCTTCAAAAGCTAAATTGTTAATTGTGACCACCATCGTCTCCCAACTATCTGGTACCAAACTCAAAAGGAAAAGGCTTGGAGCTTATTATCTAGAATGATCTTCATTATTATATGCTTGTTAATTATATCTTGGACATCAGTCAAATGTTTCGACATAGATTTCCTAGTTTTTAACTTTAAGTTTACAAGCCTTTTAATTTGAGAAACATTATTATGGAAATATTCCTTTTATAGAGTCCTTCTAGCGTTTTTCACAGCTTAAAAGGATTCATCTCTTAAGACATAAGGTAATGCTCATATCAATCCATTATTAAATCATGCCTAGAGTTTTTCATGTCATCTTCTCCCATTCTTTATTTGAAATCTTTCCAAGTTTTGAATGACCATTATCCTTGGTAGTTTTATCCTCATCAATAAGATCAAAGAGATCCTTAAAATATAGAAGCTCCTCCATTATGTACCTCCAAATAATGTTTTTTTATACTAATAATTAAGAGATAAGAGAAAAACACTACCAAAACATAACTCTCTAAAAGGTTAACTTAATAGTAATGTTGAGCAAGTTTTAATCTTATAAACCCTTAATATTCTACAAGCGTATGGGTCGTAGTGTAGTATATATGGTGTCGATATCATGAGGAATTAGTGAAATAATTAAATTCTAATTTTTAAGGCCTAAAAATGTAATTAAAATGAAAATAAAAACTAAACAGAAAAGTAAACAATCGAATATGAAGTGATTGAAATGAAAATTCTAAATTAATGAAAGAAATCAAATTTGAGCACCACCAATTGACAATTGAAATTCAAATAAGGACAATTAACAAATTATGAGAAAGAGGATTTATCCTACCATCAATGCTAACTTAGTAACTTTTGTGTTAATGTAGTGTCAGTCCTATACTTTTGAAAGTTAGATTATTCTCTCTCGAGTTGTAATCACTAAGCCTTAAATCATAAACCCTAATTAAAATGAGTTACCAAACATGTAATCTCTCGATTAACAAAACAACATACAATCTAATTAATTTTTAAACATTCCAATAAACAACCAGGTCCTTACACGAGATCTCTTTATATATAATTACCAATTTGATATTTGTGTGGTCTATTAGATCTTTCAACTCTCATTAACTAATCTAATGATTTTGTATTCAGTTCAATCTCTTGATTTATTACCAAAGTATGCAATTATAACAAATAGTCACAATACCCAGCATCATTAACAACAAAGCAACTAGATTAATATTAAATCAAGTATAAATCCCTAAAAGAACTTAGAACATCCTTAAGCCAAGGTTAATCATCATCAATTCCATCTCATACATCAAATGAACAAAATAAAAGATGAAAAGAAGAAAAGATAATTTAGAGGATTAGAGGTTGAAGCAGCAGCTAAAGCTCCACCTTCTCTCTCTTCTTTTCTCTCTTCCTTCTTCCCCTTCCTTACCTTTTTCCCAAAGTGGCAAATGGAGGCTCTCCCTTCTTAGGTCATTTCTCTTCTCTTATGTAGTCCTTTGCTAATTGGGGTAAAAATTAGGTTTTACCCGAGCCCAAAAGTACACAATAACCCGTAAAAAATTAAGTTCAGGAGGCTGGTCTGTGTTTGTCTTCATGCAGGCCATGATCGTGGCCTACTAAAATAGCTTCTGCCTTATAGCCTACTAAAAGAGCGTCTATAACAATTGTGACCCTAGGTCCTCTATTGGGCTTCCTCCAAATCTTCTTCGTTCTTCGATATCTAATCTCAAACATAACAAAGCACCTTAAACACATAAAATTAAAGCTTAGTAGTATGCTCTAATGCATATAACACTCAAAACACAAATATCTAACTAATTAACACAATTCTAAACCTAAACATGCATGAATTAAATAATTAACAACTAAAAACATACTAAAATGTCTATTAAAACATCATGCAACCTACAACTGTCACATCCCCAAACTTGAACTTTTGCTTGTCCTCAAGCAAAAACAAAACATAAAACACCAAATAACAACTGTAATGCCCCAATTGTTAGCCCCTGAACGTTTTTTTAGTTAAGCATGATTTAAATAATTATGAGGTTTGGATAGGTGAATTTTTGGGAATTAAATTATTTTTATGTCTATGTTAGTAGAGTTTATTTCACAGGTTAGTTGAATTAAAAGTGATACGAATGCATAAAGGAGTATTTTGGGTAGTTTACTTAAGGTTAAAAACAATAAGGTATTAAAGGAAGGGCAAGGTGGACTTTTCTCAATCATTAAGGGTAAAATGGGAAGAAAGAAGTGTTGTCTTCTTCCTAAAGTAGAGAAAAACGAAAATAGGAGAGAAAGAAGAGAAATAACGAAAACAAAAAGTGAGCAAGAGAGATTTCAGTGAAGTAGAGAAAAGAATAAAGTTTTGAGCTAGGTTTCATGTTTTCTTAGTCTTGAAGAGAGAGTTTAATGTTGCTCAAGAAGGGAAAAAGAAAAAGGAAGGGAAGAGTTTTCTTTAAAGCCAATAATCTCATAAATTGGTGAAGATTCAAGGCAAGTTTGATTTTTTTATACTTTGGCTATATGGAAGGGTTTTAGTTCATGAAGTTTGGGTTTTAGTTCATGAAGTTTAGGAAGTACATGGGCTTAAGCAATCTAGAGTCAATTTTAGTGAATGTGCTTCATGGGTTCTCAAATTTAAATTCCTATTAAATGGAAATTTTGTCATTTATGAAGGAAATCAAGAGAGGCAAGAGGAGCAAGAGGAGAGGCATCTTTGAGCAAGTTTTCAAGCAAGGAAATTAATGTGGGTTTCATGTTTATAATTAGATAATGGCCATTATGTTTTCTTGTTAGTCAAGAGAATAAAATGATTTCTCATTGCTTTATAATTGTGGCATTTATTGCTTTTGAATGATTTGAGAAATTGCAATATGCTTGGTATTTGAATTTGGTTGATGAATTGTGAAAAGATGATATAAGTGCATATGAAATATTTCATGTTCATGAAAAACATGTTTTCAAAATGTGCCATTTGGGCAACATGTTTGCAAGTTATTAAATGCATGTTATGTGGGTTTGGTTTGGTCCTTTAAATATGTCAAGTGCACTTTAACTAAAGGCTTCTCCCGCCTGCCCGCTAGTTGCATGGAGTTCCTCGACGGTCTCCCATAAGTTCACGGCTATGTAAAACTATTTTGTGGGATTGCGATAGTACGTTCTATTAACGACTACACATGACCCTTATGGGAAATGTGTAGTACGTTCTATTTTTGGACTAACCCAAACCATTCTGATGTGTTTATGTGGTCATGATATGTTGACAAGATTGATGCATAAATGATTTGTATTATTGTGAATTTGGTTGAGAATTTGAGAACTATGCTTTTTATGCATCAATAAGAATTTTGATGGAAAATGAACATTTTAAATGGTTTTGCTTGTTATTTCGTTATAAGCCTGTTACCCACGAGCTTTTAAGCTCAATCCCATTCTCCTTCCTATATTCAGGTGATGAGCAAGAGGCCAAGTAACCAAGGGTCAAAGCATCACTCCGATTATGCATACTTTTATATTTTAAGCTAGTTTTGTAAAACAAGGCGTTAGTTGCATTTTGAACAAATTATTGTTCAAGTATCTTTTGTATTTTGGGATTTTAAGATATTGATGTATTGTGGCTTGAAATGCCCATTAAATCTTTGTAAAACTCTTAGATTTTGATGTTAATGAAGTATGGTTGTGCTTTGCCAATGACATTTCCAAATTGTCCATTTCACTTTCAAGTTTTTCCATAGGGATGAAAATGTGTGTTCTGAATTTAGGGGAAATATTGTATTAATCTAGGCTGAATTAGATAAAGTTGTCTTCTTTAAGTTGTATTTTATCTTTCTAGCTTTCGAACGCTATATAGTATGCAAATTTTGGATTTCGGAGTTAAAAGATATGATCATTAGAAGTTTGTGATGCTGCATAGGATGGACATTCAGGATAGCTACATTGATTTGAAATTTTAACCCTTTTGAGGTAAAATATCTTTTTAGAGTCTTCATAGAAGTTGTAGGTCTAGAAATCTTCTTCAAAACAATATTTGAATAACCTCAATACAATATTTATAGTGAAAGTTATGCCCCTTTTACCATTATAGGTCGGAAGAAGAAAAACAGGAAGGGGAAAATTGCGATTGCGACTCTGTGGACTTTCGCGAAAGACGTGATCGCGACTTCACAATCATGTGTGCAAGTCGCGATCGCGACCCGCAGATTCCCCCCAAACCTGAACATGTTCTACTCGTTTGACCATAACTTTGTCGTTCAACCTTCAAATGACCTGATTTTTGATCCAATAGATTCCTAACACATTTCTCTATCTCTCTGTATAAATTATGGCTTTTTGTATTGATTCAAAAAATATTTATCAAATTAAAGTAAAGGTATCGGTTGGAAGAGTATGAATTGGATATTTTTCACTGAACATACTTTGGTATTTGGATGATATCTTGATCTATAGAGTTTCAAATAAGATGATTCTTGTTTCTAAATAAATTAGAAACATAGAGCTACAAATCCTCTTAAGAAATTGAATTTTAACTCAGTCTCTAAGACTTTAAATGTTTGGATGGAAGTTGAGTATAGTGTATTGTTTCAGTTTAATAATAGTCCCAAAATGTTTGGGGTATAACCTTTAGATTTCTGAACCAAATTGAATGTTTTTGGGGTTATTAGAAAGATAAGATAATGGGAAACATTTTTCTAGAAGAAGTCAAATTGTAATTCCGGTTTGAAGTTTCCAAGATCTATTCTGAAATAGGAGAATTGAGTTTGTCTTTTATTTTTGACTAGTGTGGGCATGTCACCCTTGTGGGATGTGCGTCAGATGTCACTTAGGACGTTAGGCACATGACTCGCGAGGGTGGGGTCCCAACACCAACATATACCCTAAAAGTAGTATAACGTGTCTAGGGTGTATTAACAAGTAAATATAATGAATTAAGTGCATCTTAGTAAGAGACATTATGGTACTTAATGTGAAAGACATGGGTTAATGGGTAATTTGTTCATTTCGGCATGAACATATCTCTGTAATTTGACCATATCTTGGTCTGTATACCTCCAAATTGATCAATTCAAATTGAAAATTAATCTAGAGACATAGATCTAAAATTTCATAAAGGAATAGAAGTTTTATTATGCTTATAATGTTTTTGAATTCTGGATTGAAGTTGAGTGATGGCTGCTATCCCTATTTTTGAACAACCCTTAGTGTTTTGGGTATAACTCCCAGAATAATTAACCAAATTGCATGGAATTTATTACATTAGAAAATTAAGATAAAGGGGAGTCAAATTAAATGATAAGATTGTAGGCTAATATAGGAAGTAAAGGAAGAAGAAGGACCAATATGCAACTTTTCTAAAGTTAACATAAGGATCAATTGGATTAAGGCGTGTGTGACCAATAGTAATAAAGTATGTGTGTCCAATAGGAATTAAGCATATGTGTGGGTCTTGAAAGTTCTGGAATGGGGATATGGAGAGGGCAGATGCAAAACATTTTGGCGGTTCTATGTTCAGAGTTTTCTCCTCTCCATTTCACCTTCTTCATCCCATCATTTTTCTTGTAAGAAAAAGCCAATCTTAGGCAAAAATCAAGGTAAAAGTTAGGGATATAAGAAATTAAGCCAATCATAGGTGGAAATCAAGGTAAAAGTTAGGGATTTTCTCTTCACCTTTATCTCTTCTTACTTTGCTTATGAAGGAATGAAATTATAAGGTTGTAATTGGGATTGGGAGGTATATTTTTGGTATTTCTAGTTGGTGAGTCAGGCAAAGCCAAAGAGGAAGGGAAGGAAAGGTAATAGAAGACCTGCTTTATCAAATTTGAGGATTGGGACTTCACTTAGTTAATTTCTATAATTGTGTATGATTAAATGGATATAAGGATTCATTTGGATGTGGAATGGTTTTTATGACGTTGATTTGGTGTTATTTTGGTGTTATCTTCCATAGAATGGGTTAAATATGATGAGAGTACTATGTAGAGGAATTATATCTAGGTTTGCTTGAGTCAGTCATATTTTTTGAGTCATAACTCAGCCTAAAGACCTCCAAATTGTGTCGTTTTAGTTGAATGTGAAACCTAAGACATAGAACTAGGTATCTCTAGAAGGTACTCTGACTTAATTCTAGCTCTATAAGCTTGGAAATTGGGATAAAAAAAGAAGACCTGATGTTACCCCTATTTTAGAGTAGCCTGTTATAATTTGCTTATATCTCATCATTTATAAGTCCAAATGGTTTGATTTTTAGTGTTATAGAAACTATAGACATAGATGAAAAAATAGTGGTATGAATGGAGAGAGTGTCTGTCATGACTATCACATTGTTTTTATTTCCGATTTCTACTGCATTAGTACCTTTATGTGTTAAAGTAGTTCCCTAAAGGCAATCGCCTTTAGCATGTTTTATACAAAGTTGTGTACAAACTTTATTTTCGATAATTAAGAATGGCATATTTTATTAATTTGGTGTTTATTATTTATGAATTAATATTAATCTATAAGCAAATTATTGAAGTTCATGATATATGACATAGCATGAAGGAAATCATGATGTGATCATAATATTGATATTCCTATTATGTGCAATTATGTTTGTATCTAAATTACCCCTAGTCATAGGAATAATGAGATTGGACATTGTTAATCTTGATAGACTAGCACATGTCAAACACCTTGATTTGATCAAGCAGTGGATCTCAAAAACTGTAAACATGAGATGTTTAGAGTATGCTTACTAGAGGTAGTAAGTATATTGGATGACCTAGCATGAGATCATCACATGGATGTTCTACTCTAATGTCAGTGATAATCTTATCATAGCAATGATGCAAGTATTTTTAGACTTGAGGTACTCAAGGATATCTTAGATATTGATTATGTGCTTTGACTCTATTCCTTGTTGTCTTGCAGAGGTCGCTCATAAGGTGGTGATTGGATACAACTTGAGGTATTCAAAGGTAATTGAGTAGCCAATAGAGGATTCACCATTTATGTAATAGTAGAAGATGATACCTATGACTGCTTGTTGGGGTCATTACTTAGAAATCTCTAGCTAGAGTATATATTTCATGAAAAATGTCTTCATTGACATATAGAGTAATGAGTCCCAGGATGAGAACTGATATCGCTTAAACTAGATTTGATGTAGTCAGTCTAGTGAGAGTTGATACTTTTCCATACTCATAACCAAGTGGGGTATAGCATGGTAAAAGGATGAATTTCACAATAATTGTCTGTGGGAGGGTTCGCGTGATGGTTCGTGATGAGCACAGGTTCGTTTGTCAAACCACTTACTTTTTGGTCAATTGGGGTTCCTGATGTGTTGCTAGACGCTGCTCATGACTTGCTTGGATTAAGTGTTAATGTAAATGGCCAATATAACTAAGAACCTAATGGATCACATGTATAAGAGTGACTCAGAGGATTCGTAAAATGGTTTTAAATATACATATATTTTATAGAGAGCAATAGAACCAAATGGATCCTAACAAGATCGGGATATGTCCCGATCAGATCTCGACATCGATATTTTTGAAACAGATCTTTTGTGTTTTTCCACACCCAGAACCTAGTAGGACCGACCCTAGTGTGACTGGACCATCTTAGCATTTATATATATATATATATATATATTATAAGGTAGGGAGAAGGTGTTTCAAAAGTGTTGCATTTTTGTCATATTAAATTTATTGTCTTTAAATTATCAAAGACAAAAATGATAAAAGACAAAATAATGAAAGCAAATAAAGGATGATGATCGTGTAAAATTATTTTTCAAGTTTTAAAAGTCATCTTCACGATTCTCTCATCATCTTTCTTATCTTCTTCCTCTACTTCACGTTTTTACTCTCCTTAAAACAAAGAAGAGAGCTAGCACTCTTGTACTTATTCTAACCATTTCCAGTTTAAAGAGTTTGATTCGGTTAGTTTCTTCGATCTTTGTGTAGATATCGTTGGAGACGGTCCATTTTGGTCGTTGTCATTTACGACAACCTAACGAGTAGAAGATCAAAGAATGAAGGAGACTACACACAAGGTACATGATTATTATATTAATGATTGATTTATGTAAATTCCATGAATTCCTACATATATATGTTATGAACATATATGTGAATTGGGAATATTCAGCTAGGTTTAATGGTATTTCCTTGTATAGGCACATAGATCTTGGACTTTGGGAAAGTCCCAGAATAATTTTTTTTTGCTTTCCATACTGTGTGTATATGATGCTTGAACTGGGATTTTCCTACAGTGGTATTAGAGCCACTTGTGTCCTGTATAAAGGAGAAACCATAACATATGTGATGCTGTCGATTGGTTGTGAAAGTTGTGCATTCTAATTGTGTTGAATTCGAAATCAATATAGAGATATAGTTTTCGAAATTTTCTTACCCAGATTTCTCATAAGATGTTTTTGAATATGTTTGTGGAAGGACAAAATTTATCAATGTGATTTGATATGTTTTTGCTAATTAATTCCCTAATATTCTAATTGTTGTGTTTATGCACATTACATGAATAGACATACTTGCAAATTCGAGAATAAATTCTATAAATTTTATTTTTGGGATTTTCTTTTACCAACCTCTTTTTAAGATTTTATTAATGTCTATGAAGATGGAAAAAAAATTCGAGGTGATTGAATATTTATTTAAGAATTTCTTGTGTGCTATTGGGAATGCCTGTGTTGAGGAACATAAATAATGGATTGGATTGGTTGCTGAGGTTGATTGAGTTTTTCTTGGAAATAAATTCTAACAAAATTGATGGAACATTTTGGTAATATTTTATAGCCTCTATAATTTTCTCATCATTTATTGAAATTGTTTCAATGATTTTTCAAGAAAACTATAGAGCTGGATGTTTTTGAGAAAACTACTGGACCTAGTTTGTTTGAAGTGGTGATTGCATGTTATCTTAGTTTCAATGCCTCAGATCATTTTTTATTTATGATTAGAAATATGTTAATTTGATGTTTTATGCATGCCAAACTGATTTGCTTGAAATTAGGTTTCCAAAAAAAAAATTCGAATGTCAAATATGTCATGTTAGCGTCTCGTTGGTATATTCATTCGTCTTGATTGTTTTGGCCATCACTAGTTATGTGACAAGTGCCGAACTATTCTTGATGAAGTGAAGACTACCTAGAGATACTTAGGGAGATAGTTTGATGCTCTCAAATTATTAGGAAATCTAAGAGAATAATATTGTATTAATCTATTTCGAGTATTTCATATCTAGTATGACTAGATATGGCAAGCATAATACAATTAAGTGTTTAATTGGTACATCAGAGTAGAGGGTATTATACTTGGTATATTGGTATTTTGAATTGGAATTGAAAACATACAGATTGAGAAAGTAGTCGATGCCAACATTAAAAAGCAATTTGGTTCAAGAGTTGAATCGAACATCAAATCTTTACATGCATAACACGTCATAACCTATATAGGAAAACCTTGTGAGATGGTTGCATTAAAGAATGCATACTAGGATTGGTTAGGTGGGATGATGGATGAATATGGATATAGATTCAATTTGATTGATTAAACATCCTAAATAATTCCATACAGTCATTATGACTATAATCCTACGACTTAGATGAGACTAGAGTATGAAATCCCTCACAAATAATATGAAAACTAACGCCTTCCATTAATATGGGAAGAACCAAAATTCTTTCAGAGTTGGGTTTATCAGGTAAACACAAGCCCGCTCTATACGGATATGTTCGAACCATGGAAATAAGATTTTTGAATTAATGTGTTGATTTTCACTAGAAGCGTTGATTTGTTGAGTAAACTCAAGGTCAACATAGACAGAGGCACAATTAGGTAGCGTATATCAAATGTATGCACATCAAGAGTTGATAACCCAATGTGTGTGCATATATCACGAGTTGATAGCACTAAATGATAGCTGCATCTATGATGCAATTAATATGACCGATACCTATCAATTGACTTAAGGTGGCTTGTTGGGTTAGTAATGTCAGATATCAACCCAGAAGGACACTTTGTCATAATTTTTCTTGGATTCGTAGTGAAGGCTATGGATTCTTTGAAACAAGTGGGAGCCATATGAATGTCATGCAATTCCTTATGATGATGCATTTATTTGTATTCTAACATTCTTTCTCTCTTCATATTTAGGTTGATTGAAGATGTCTTCCAGTGTGAATTGTGCTCACTTATGGATTCTAATAAATTAACTGGACCCAATTTTCTTAATTGGCTTAGAAATCTAAGAATTATTCTCAAATTTGAGGAGCTAGGCTATGTCCTAGACGTTCCACTTCCTGATCCATCTGCTGCTGATACTTCTAATGAGGATCAGAGAGTATATGGTAAGCATCTCACAGCATATGGTAAGCCTCTCAAAGATAGTGACTTAGTTACCTACATTATGTTAGACTCTATGTCATCAGAGCTGTAGAAGCAGCATGAGTTTATGGATGCTAATACTATGGTGTTTCATCTTAGAGAGCTTTTTGATGAACAAGCTCGATCTGAAAGGTTCGAGACCTCGAGGTCACTTTTCATAACTAAGATGACTTCGGGAACATCTGCAGTGTAGTATACATTAAAGATGAATGGCTATATTGAGAGGTTGGCCACCTTAGGTTTTGTTATGGACTATGAATTAAGTGTTGACGTAATTCGGGTTGGATTGTCTGATAGTTATTCACAGTGTGTGTTAAACTATCGGATGAACCAAATTTCCACGACAATCCCTGAGTTAATCAATCTCCTCAAGAAAGTAGAGCAAGCTATCAAGAAGGATAGCAAGGCAATTCTAGTGGTGGACTCTTCTTCTTCTAGTTCAAGAAAAAAGAACCTAAAGAAGAAAAGGTTTAAGAAACCAAACGGAAGTTCAGCTAAAAAGAAAATCAAAGAAACTGTGTTGAAAGTAACTTGCTTCCATTATGGTAAGACTGGCCACTAGAAGCGAAACTTTAAAGTCTATCTGGAGTCTTTGAAGAAGAACTAGGCATCAGATGCCCCAGCTACTTCAAGTATGTTTGTCATTGAGGTTAATACTGTTTCTGATCATAACATATGGGTATTAGATACTAGTTGTGGCTCACACATATGTAATGATATATAGGGCCTTAAGGATAGTAGACAACCCATGAAGGGAGAACTGGACCTGCACGTGGGAAATAAAGCAAGAGTTACTGCATTAGCTGTAGGCACTTTTTTTTTCACTCCCTATTAAGCTTGTAATTAAACTGGATGGTTGTTATTTTGTACCTAATTTAACAAAAAAACATATTATCTATTTCTTGTTTAAACAAAGATGGTTTCCATTTGAATGTCAATAGCAATGGTTATTCTATTAGTTTGAATGGAATGCTTTATGGTACTAGTACATTATGCAATGGAATTTACATATTAGATATGTTGCATCCAATTATGAAAGTCAATGACACAAAAAGACATAAACGAGATAATTTAAAATCAGCTTACTTATGACATTGTCGCCTTGGCCATGTAAATGAGAGATGCATAGCTAAGCTGCACAAGAGTGGTAGTTTAGGGTCATTTGATTATGAATCATATGACATGTGTGAATTTTATTTTTTAGGCAAGATGACTAGGTTACCCTTTAAGGGAAAGGGTGAACGAGCAACTAGAGTATTAAACCTAATACATTTAGATGTATGTGGTCCGATATCCATCCATACGAGAAGTGGTTTTCTTTACTTCATTACCTTTATCGATGACTATTCTCGATATGGGTATCTATATCTAAATAGATACAAATCTGATGCATTTGAAAAATTCAAACAATTCATAAATAAAGTAGAAAACTAACTTGGGAAAGGTATCAAGACACTATGATCTGATCGAGGTGGGGAATACTTAGACCAAAAAGTTTTATGTTGTCCTAGAGATAATGGAATTTTATCTCAATGGACTCCAACTTACACACCAAAGCACAATGGTGTGGCCAAAAGGAGAAACCAAACCTTGTTGGATATGATACGATCAATGATAAGCTTTGCAAATTTACCAAACTCCTTTTGGTGGTATGCACTCGAGACAACTATTTATTTGCTAAATAGAGTTCCATCAAAGACAATTGATGTTACTCCATATAAGATGTGGACTAACAAAACCCTATCTTTCCCATTTTAAAGTTTGGGGCTGTTCGGCTTATGTGAAGCAGATACAGTTAGATAAACTTGATGCGAAGTCTGACTAGTGTTTGTTCCTATGATATCATAAAGAAAAAATGGGGTATCAATTTTACCTTGCTGAGGAACAGAAAGTGTTTATTTCAAAGCATGTTGTCTTTTTAGGGAAAGAGATTCTTTTAAAAGAAGACAGTGGGAGCGAAACTGAACTTGAAGAAGTTCAAAATGCTCGAACAAATGTAGATCAACTGCCTAAACCTGAGACTGTGACTCATACAGATGAAGTAACAATTCAACCTTCTTCAACACAGGAAGTTCGTAGGTCATGTAGGATATGCTCTATTCCCGAGAGATATGGATTTCTCATGATTGAATAGAATGACATATTGCTAATAGAAGATAATGAGCCTACTACCTATGAAGAGGTTCTGAAGAGTTTAGATTCTGAGAAATGGCTTAGCAAAAATAGCTTAGCGCCATGAAAGAAGAAATGGATTCCATGTATGAAAACCAAATATGGACTTTAGTTGAGACACTCGATGGAACAAAACCCATAGGGTGTAAATGAGTTTTCAAAAAGAAAATTGACATGGATGATAATGTGATTACCTATAAAACAAGGCTTGTGGCCAAAGGTTTCTGTCAAAGATAAGGAATTGACTATGACGAGACCTTCAACCCAGTATCAATGCTTAAATCTTTAGGATACTCTTAGCCATTGCCACTTATTATGATTATGAGATATAGCAAATGGATGTGAAGACAACTTTCCTAAATGGAAATATAGTCGAGGAAGTTTATATGAAACAACCAGAGGGCTCATCTTCTACGATGGCGAAAAGGTATGTAAGCTTCAGAAATCTATCTATGGATTGAAACAAGCATCTAGGAGTTGGAATATCCTCTTTAATGAGATAATCAAAGAGTTTGGTTTCTCATAAAATTCGGATGAACCTTGTGTGTACAAGAAGGTTAATGGGAGTACAATCGTATTCCTTGTGCTATATGAAGATGACATATTATTACTAGGAAACGATGTCTCTATGCTACAATATGTGAAGATTTGATTGTCCAAACAATTTGCCATGAAAGATCTTGCTGAAGCAAATTTTATCCTCAAGATAATGATCTCCAGAGATAGATAGAAAAGGTTGCTTGTTCTTTCACAATCAACGTACATAGACAAGATGCAAAAAAGGTTTAGCATGGAGCAGTCCAAGAGAGGATATCTTCCTATGACTCATAGGATAACACTCTCGAAATCAATATGTCCTATTACACAAGTTGAGAGGAAGCATATGAATATGATCCCATATGTATCTGCAGTAGGATTTATCATATACGTTATGCTATGTATGAAACCTAATTTATCATAGTCTCTAAGTGTTACAAGCAAGTAATAATCAGATCCTGGTGAGAGTCACCGGGTGGCTGTCAAGAACATCCTCAAGTACTTACAAAGGACTAAGGATGTTTTCTTGATATATAGAGATGGAAATCTAAAAGTGAGCGGGTAAACAGATGTCAGTTTTCAATCTAATAAGGATGATTCCAAATCCCAATCAGGTTATATATTCACACTAAATAGCAGGGACGTCAGTTGGAAGAGTTCCAAACAAGAGATGACTATCGATTCAACAACCGAGGTAGAGTACATTGCCACTTCAGATACAACAAAGGAAGCAGTTTGGATCAAGAAGTTCATTACTGAATTGAGTGTTTTTCCTAGCAATGATGGACCTATACAGCTGTATTATGACAACAATGGGAATATTACACAGGCTAAGGAACTAAGGTCTCATCAACGGTCCAAGCACATACTCCGCATATATCATCTAATTAAGGAGATCATTGGTGGACATAATGTACAGATGGAGAGAATTCCCACCGATCATAATATTGTTGATTCGTTGACAAAGTCATTTTCATAAAATAAATTTGATTCTCATATACTCCCCTATGGTATTAGATATTAAGGCGATTGACTTAAGGTCAAGTGGGAGATTTGTTTAAAAAGTGCCCTAAAGGTAATCGCCTTTAGCTCGTTTTGTAAAAAGTTATATACAGACTTTATTTTCAATAATAAATAAAGGCATATTTAATTAATTTGGTGTTCATTATTTATGAATCGATATTGATCTAGAAGCAAATTAATGAAGTCCATGATATATGAAATACATTAAAGAAATCATGATGTGATCATACTATTGAGATTCCTATCATGTGCCATTATGTTAGTATCTAAATTATCCCTAATCTAGGATTAATAAGATTAGACATCGTTAATCTGGATAGACTAGCACATGTCAAAATCTTTGATTTGATTAAGTAGTGGATCTTAGAAATTGTAAAGATGAGATGTTTAGAGTTAAGATTTGGATACTTATTAGAGGTACTAAGTATATTGGATGAAACCTAAGACATAAAACTAAGTATCTCTATAAGGGACTCTGACTTAATTCTAACTCTATAACCTTAGAAATTGAGATCAAAAAAGGAGCCCAATGCTACCTTTTTTTTGGAGTAGCTTATGATATTTTGCTTATATCTCATGATTTAGAAGTCCAAATGGTATAATTTTTAATTCTATAGAAACTATAGACATAGAGGAACAAATAGTGGTATGAATGGAGAGAGTGTATGTCATTACTGTGACATTGTTTTTATTTCTGATTTCTACTGCATCAGAACCTTTATGTGTTAAAGTAGTTCTTTAAAGGCAATCACCTTTAGCATTTTTTGTACAAAGTTGTGTACAGACTTTACTTTCAATAATTAAGAAAGGTATATTTCATTAATTTGGTGTTTATATAAATTGATATTGATCTATAAGCAAATTAATGAAGTTCATGATATATGACATAGCATGAAGGAAATCATGATGTGATCATACTATTGAGATTCCTATCATGTCTGATTATGTTAGTATCTAAATTATCCCTAGTCGTAGGATTAATGAGATTGGACATCGTTAATCTGGATTGACTAGCACATGTCAAACACCTTGATTTGATCAAGCAGTGGACCTCAGAAATTGTAAACATGAGATGTTTAGAGTTAAGATGTGGATGCTTACTACAGGTAGTAAGTACATTGGATGACCTAGCATGAGATCATCATATGGATTTTCTACTATAATGTCAATGATAATCTTATCATAGCAATGATGCAAGTATCCTTAGACTTGAGGTACTCAAGGATATCTTGGATACTGATTCTATACTTTGACTCCATTCCTTGTTGTCTTGTAGAGGTTGTTTACAGGGTGGTGATTGGATACAGGTTGAGGTATTTGAAGGTAATTGAATAGCTAATAGAGGATTCACCACTTCTATGATAGTAGAAGATGATACCTACGACCTCTTGTTGGGATCATTACTTGGAAATCTCTGGTCGTAATACATATGTCATGAAGAATGTCTTCATTAAAATATAGAGTAATGAGTCCCAAGATAAGAGCTGATATCACTTGGACTAGATTTGACATAGTCAGTCTGGTGAGAGTTGACACTTCGCCCATACTCATAACCGGGTATAGTATGGTGAAAGGATTAATTGAATAGCAATTGTCTATAGGAGGGTTTGTGAGATGGTTCGTGATGAGCACGGGTTTATTCATCGAACCAGTTACTTTCTGGTCAATTGGGGTTCATGATGTGTTGCTAGACGCCACTCATGACTTACTTGGATTAATTGTTAATCTAAATGGCCAATATAATCGAGAACTTAATGGGTCAAATGCATAAGAGTAACTCATAGAATTCTTAAAATGGTTTTGGATAGAGATTATTTATATAGAGACCAATAAAACTAAATGGAAACCACCTCAGCATATATATATATATATAGAACCCGTAGGACCGACCCTAGTGTGACTAGACCATCTCAGCTATACGGGTTCTAGGTGTATATATATATAACGTTGAGGTGGTCCAGTCACACTGGGGTCGGTCCTACCGAGTTTTGGGTGTATATATATATATATAAGATGCATATAACGTGTAAGATGGGGAGAAGGTGTTTTAAAAGTGTTGCATTTTTGTCTTATTGCATTTATTGTCTTTA
>JANSVA010000008.1:43231149-43249224 GCA_025504915.1 Erythroxylum reticulatum | reverse complement strand
TTATGATGCCATGTGAAGTGATTATAGTGATTGTTCGTAGCTCACCCTTATCGTAGGATATGTACCGGAATGACCTGCGGGCGTTCCGGTGTGTACCCTGCGGTAAGGGGGCGCTACAATTAACCCTAAATCATAAACCCTAATCAGATTATGGAGATCAAAATCTCTCAATTTGCAACCTATCCATAACCCTATTTAGCTTTGAAGTTCTCTAATAAACTATCGGAAACCTCTACAAGATCTCTCTTTGCACAATTTACCGATTTGATTTAATTATAATTATATTAAATCACCTAACTTTCATTAGCCTAATTTAATCGTTTTTCATCCGATTCACGCTCTCAGTTTATTATCGAATTATGCAATCACAGAATTAAATCACAATAAATCCAAGTAACACATAAATAATCATATTTCATTAATTTAAAGATAAATCTCCGAAAGTGAGTTTAGAATATCTTCAACATTCAAAAATCTTATCATCAAATTGTTATTCTAATTGTATACAATAATAAAACTGAAAATAAATAGGAAATGCGATCTAAGCAGATGGTGGGAGGCAGCGACGTCAGGAAACTCCCGATCCAAGAAGTACATCGAGTCAGCTTCTTCTCCTCTTCTCTCTTCCTTCTTCTCTGTCTCGATCTCTTGATGAATTTTCTTTAGAGTTTCTTAAGGTGGTTGATGCAAAAGCTCCTTTTGCCTCTTTATCTTGTTTTTTAAATATCCTTTGTATTCTTAGCAACTCTAGGATTTTTTTTTGGTCCAAAAGGTCTGAAAAATTCTTCGAAACTTGACAATTTTGAGTACTTGTATGTCTGCTCGATGCAGGTCACGATTGTATTGTGGGCCATATTTGAGCCTTCTGCCACAATCGTGGGCCACATTCGTGCCTTCTGCCACAATCGTGGCATGTAGGCCACGATCATAGGCTATGTCCTAAACTTCTGTCACGATCGTGGGCCAACTTTAGTACTTCTGTTATGATCGTGGCCTATTGTGCCACAATTGTAGGCCGTTGTTTCATCTCGAATGTCTCCGAAACTTTTTTGTTATTTAATGTTGACTCTGAAATACTAATAAACATATCAAGATATTTAAAAAATAATGTTTAAGGTCAAAGACTTGTACTAACCCATAAAAATATTTATACTAAACGATTGAATTAACAATTAAATATATATCAAATTAAGCCCTAAAATACGAAATAATTCGCACTTATCAGCAGACACACTCAAACTTTAATTCATATTTTTCAAACATCTACCAAATTCTGATTACAACGAGAGATGAGGCTTATTTTTATACACTAATTCAGGGAATACAAACAATCTGCTTTAATATATTCTCTAACTACACACATGAACTTTCAAAAAGCAAACAGTAAAAGTAAGAAACAAATGATCGTAAATATTAATCTTTTAAAGTAATAATCAATTAGATTTTTTATTTAAATCACCTTTTAAGCGTAATAATTGACCACACGTTTTATCAATATAGAAAGTAAAGAAGTGTAATTTATTCGTCGACCCTAAGCAGAAGAAACGTAAAACACTAAAACTTCCAATTTGCAGTCGACACAATCATGACCGCCACAACTCCGAAGCTCCGATGGGGAGAATTGGAGGAGGACGATGGCGAGGACCTAGACTTTCTCCTACCGCCGCGGCAGGTCATCGGACCAAACGAGAACGGAATAAAGAAAGTGATAGAATACAAGTTCAACGAGGAGGGGAATAAAGTGAAGATCACCACCACGATCCGCGTCCGAAAGCTGGCCAATGCTCGCCTCAGCAAAAGCGCCATGGAGAGGAGGTCCTGGCCCAAGTTCGGCGACGCCGTGCATGAGGATGTCGGGAGTCGCCTCACCATGGTTTCTACCGAGGAGATCCTTATCGAGCCTCCAAGAGCTCCAGGTTTCTCCTCCGTAAATTTTGTATCTTTTGCCTATAAAGTTGTTTATTTGATTCAAATTATCAAGAATTGGATTGATTTGGACTAGGGTTAGTGTGGTCCTTGTGTTATTTTTATGTTGAAACTATTGGGGAGATGCTTTTGGTTGTTTCCTTAGCGTGACGATGCAGTCTTAAATCGAGATATTCTTTATTTGTTATTACTGAAATCCCTAGAATAAGTTTTCATGGTGAACTGAGTGAGATATTGACTAATTTCATACGTCTATGTTGTCCTATCTGGTGAGGTGGTGCAATCATGGTTGTTGATCAAGCTATTTGGTCTTAGAACACCTTTTATGAACTGAGCGTCCTGTCAGAAATGCAGAGGAACGTGCATATTCTAGCACCACCATTATACTCACAGGGGATGTGATCTTTGGAGTTTTAAACCATTTGATTTCTTTTCTTTTCTTTTTTTTTTCCGTTTTCTGATTACAAGGAGCCTTAAGGTCAATCTTTTCGATCCCCCTCCAACCCCATTAGGATATGAAGATCCAGTATACAGGTTGCACGCCCATGCAATTCCTATTAGTGGTTTTAACTTAACTAGCATACTTTTTTCTGTTGTAAATAATTATAGTTTGTCATTTCTTATGTGAATTTCCTTTTCCTGTGTTATACTGTAACTAATAAGATTTTGTTCTTGAAGTACTAGCAATCACGTTTGCTCTAGGCCTTTTAAGGATAAAACTTTTCTTGATGGGTGTGCTAAAGCCATCCTTAATTGTCTTATAGATAGATAGATAGAGATAGTGACTTCGTAAAATGCCACATTGAGGATATGGCCTTAGTTTTCTGTGGGATTAACAATGGTGTTTTCACAGGTAGCAAACAAGAAGAAACAAAAGCTGCTGGAGATCCCTTGGCTCAACTGGGGAAAGGAGGAGCTGTTCTCATGGTGTGTAGAACTTGTGGTAAAAAGGGTGACCACTGGACATCAAGGTGCCCTTACAAGGATCTTGCTCAACCATCTGAAGGATTCGTTGATAAGCCTCCGACAGCAGAGACTTCAAGTGTTGCTTCTGGCACTGGCAAGACAGCTTATGTTCCTCCAGGCATGAGGGCCGGGGCTGAAAGAGGTGCAGGAGCTGATATGAGGCGCAGGAATGATGAGAACTCTGTACGGGTTACCAACCTGTCAGAAGATACTCAAGAACCTGACCTGCATGAACTTTTCCGGCCTTTTGGCCCTATAACCCGTGTTTATGTTGCTATGGACCAGAAGACTGGAATGAGCAGAGGTTTTGGATTTGTCAATTTTGTGAACAGGGAAGATGCTCAGAGGGCAATCAACAAACTCAATGGCTATGGTTACGATAACCTCATACTCAAAGTGGAGTGGGCTACACCAAGGTCAAATTAGAGTATTATTTCCTTTATGAGGTTTTGAATCTTCGTTATGTCTTTTATATTGCATGTACACAATAATTGGTTAAGGTGCTCGCCTAATTTGTTTCTGAGATTTTGTTCGATTTTTGCATGTGTAACAACAACACAGATTATAGAGTAGATTGTCAGGATAATCTGCAATGTTAGCTCCGAATTACTTGGTACTTGAATCCATTTTGAATAATTTCTTATGATTCTGTCTTATTTCCTTCAAAGAAAACAATGTTCATTTTTCCATTACTTTTGTACATCGGCGTTTTGCTTTTTTGGATTCAAGAAATGGTATGCTATATCTGTGCCTTCTTGGTGATAAATTGCAACAACAGCGAACTAAGCCCCGTAGTTGATGTTTAACATCGAGAAAATCCACTAGTTGCACAAAGACAGTACCATACACGCTTGTAGTTATATTTGTTTCTCTGTTTACTCTTTTCTTTGTTTCGTTTGCTTTTGGGCCTACTATGAGTCTCTACAAGTCAATGGTAAGTTTTTAACTGATCGGTTGAGCAATGGGCGGCTCCCTACACTTTGAAATCCGCCAACACCCAATTCCATCCAGCCCGTTCGATTCATCAAAAGCATTAATCAATGCTCATTGATCTTTTTGTTGTAAAAGATTAAACTTTCCATCACCAGAAGTAAACTTTTACTAACTTAAAGTTTCAAATGTAAGTAAGAAAGAACAAATATTGTGAAGAAAGACCAATAAAAAATTATTAGTTTAGTAAATGCAAGTAAGAAAGAACAAATATTGTGAAGAAAGAACAATAAAAAATTATTAGTAAATTATTTGGAGCTTTGATTAGCATCAATTCAATACTTTGATCTTTTAGAATATAATTGAAATCGAAGGAAATACAGAAGCTACTTTAGTTGATGGGATGAACATTGGCGATAATTCATCTTCTCCGATTTCCTCACAATTATCAAATACCAATAGCCGGTCTTGCTCAGCAGACCCACCAAGAGATATGAATCGTATTGCCTGAAATTGTCGTGGATTAGGCAACCACCAAGTAGTTTGTGCTCTTAAGGATCTATTTAGATTTAATACGCTTTGCATTCTTTCTTTAAGTGAAACTCTTGCAAACTTTGATAAGATTGAAGAAATGAAAAAACATGTTGAAGTATGACTCGTGTTTTTGTGTTGATCGGATTGGCCGCAATGGCAGTCTAGCCATGTTTTGGATGGATACTATCTCTACTACTGTCACAGGCTTTTCTAATAATCATATCGACTTGGTTGTTGACAATTTGCTTACTCCTAAATGGCATATCACTGGTTTTTATGGCTTCCTGGATTCTAATAGAAAACGTGCTAGCTGGGAGTTACTTCGCTCTCTTTCAAGACTTCACAATATTCCTTGGGTTTGTTTTGGAGATTTTAATAATCTTCTTTCTCTCAATGATAAATTAGGAGGACCAGATTATCCTAGCTTCTTGATGGAAGGCTTCAGACATTGTATTGCGGACTGTAATTTTGTCAATATTCCCCTCATTGGTTTTGACTATACATGGAAAAGAGGAAGAAATTCAAACTCTCTTATTTTAGAGAGATTGGATCGTGCTTTTGTGAATAAAGAATGGATGGACATCTTTCCTTTTCATAGACTGTATAACCTTGTGGGTGCTACCTCTTACCATAATTCTATAAAATTGGTGGCTGCGTCTAAGCTTGCCATTAAGAAGATCAGTCGTTTTAAGTTTGAAAATAAGTGGATAACGGAGGAGGGTTTTATTGATTTTGTTGCTCGGGTTTGAGCTGCTAATGGGCACATGAATGTTCTTTCTTGCCTCAAAGATTGTGGTTTCAGATTGCTTAATTGAGGGAAGCAATTAGGGAATAATTTTTCTAAAAGAATTAAAACTATCAAGAGGAACATGGAGTGGTCTTGCCAGAATAATAGCAGTGATTCTCTTAGGATGCAAAAATCTGAGCTTAATCATCTTCTCGCCCAGGAAGATATCTATTGGAAGCAACACTCAAAGATTTTTTGGATGCAATATGGGGAAGCTAATTCGAAACATTTTCACGTATAAGCTTCTAAAAGAAAGAGGTTAAGTCATATCTCCTTACTCATTCATGAAAATGCCCAGTAGGTTTCGGATGAGGATGGTATGGGTACTATTGTTTTTGATTATTTTAATCAGTTATTCTCAACTTCCAGTGGGAATGATTTTAGTTAGTTTGCTATTGTTAACTCTGTTATGAACCAGGTGGATAACGATTTATTACTAGCACCCTTGCAGCTTAATGAATTTAGGAAAGCAATTTTTGAGATGCATCCAGATAAAGCCCTTAGGCCAGATGGCATGAACCTAGCATTTTATCAGAAATGCTGGCATATCCTAGGGAATGATATCTTTAACAACTGTCATGCTTGGATGGAGAATTGTGAGTTTTCGGATACTCTTAATGATACTGTGATTGTCTTGATTCCTAAAAAAGACAAACCTAATTGCATGAAAGACTTAAAGACAATAGCTTTATATAATGTTATTTATAAATCTATCGCTAAAGTTATTACGAATAGGCTCAAAATTCTTTTGCCTAGGATTATATCGCCTATGCAGTTGGCTTTTGTTCCTGGTCGTTTAATCACAGACAATATTATGGTGGCTTTTGAAATTATCCATTATATGAAAAATAAAGGGAAAGGAAAAGTTGGTGAAGCTGCTCTCAAAATAGACATAAGCAAAGCTTATGATAGAGTTGATTGGGACTATTTAAGATTTATTCTACTAAAGCTGGGGTTTGACAACAGATGGCTTGATCTTATTATGTTAGGTGTCACTATTGTGAACTATTCTGTTGCTTTCAATGGCTCTGAGGTTGGTCCTATTGTGCCTAAGTGTGGATTGAGGCAAGGAGATCCTTTGTCTTCTTATCTATTTATCCTTTGTGCTTAAAGGCCTTTCAGCTTTACTCAGGAAGAATGAAGCTCGAGGTGATATCCATGGTATAACTATTTGTCAAGGCAGCCTTAGTGTCTCTCACCTCTTTTTCGCAGATGACAGCTCTCTCTTTTTTAGAGCTAATATGACTGAATGCAACAACATTAAGAATTTGCTTACTATTTATGAAAAAGCTTCGGGGTAGATGATCAATTTTCAGAAATCTGGTATTATGTTTAGCTCTAATACAAAACCTACTAATAAGCATGCTGTGGAAACTATCTTGGGGGTCAGCAGCCCTATTGATCATAGGTGATATTTAGGTTTTCCTTCTTTAATTGGGCAAAAGAAAAAGCAAGTTTTTGTTTTTATAAAGGATAAACTTAGTAAACAGATTTCTAGCTAGAAAAATAAAATGCTTTCAAAGCCAAGCAAAGAGATTGTCATTAAAACAGTTGCTCAAGCTCTTCCTGCTTATTGTATGAGCATATTTCTTATTCCTCTGGGAACCTATGATGAGCTACAAAAAATGGTGAACTCCTTTTAGTGGGGAACGGGCAGTAATAATATGAAAAAATAATCCATTGGGCGAGTTGGGAGCATCTCTATGCTCTAAAAAAATATGGCGGTATGGGATATCGGGATCTTCACCATTTCAACTTAGCTATGCTCTGTAAGCAAGCTTGGCATTTTATTGCCTATCTCGACTCTCTCTCGAGCAAAATATTTAAAGCCCGATACTTTCCTTCTTGTAGTTTTTTAAATGCTAAGGAAAGGAATAATTCTAGTTTTATTTCGAAGAGAATTTTTTTAGCTAAGGATTTACTACTTCAAGGCACTCGATGGAGATTGGGTGATGGTTCATCAATTAATGTTTTCAAAGACCCTTGGATTAATGAAGCTGATAACTTCTTCATCAATTCTTCTCCTCTTCTCGACTTCGGCAATCTGAAGGTGAGCGATCTATTTAGTGAGGATGGATTTTATTGGGATGTAAACTTGTTGGATGGGTTGCTAACTCCTTATGATGTGGCGAGCGTTACTAAAGTTCCTATTGCTATATCTAAACCCCCAGATAAATTGATTTGGCATTATAGTCAGAATGGTATTTATTCAGTTAAGACAGGTTACAAGTTGGCCCTCAATTTTTTTACTGATATTGTCAACTCATTTTTGGATGGCCCATGGTCCTGGATTTGGAACTCTTCTATCCCTCCGAAGATAAACGATTTTGCTTGGCATTGTCTTCGAGATTTTATTCGCTGTAAAGATCGGCTTCATAGGAAGGGTGTTATACTTGATATGGCATGTGATTATCGCAGCCATGTAGAAGATATTAATCACGTGCCGATGGAATGTCCTAAAACTAAAGAAATCTGGTCTTTGGCGGGCTTGAGCTTTTCATTGTGCAGTTATTAAATAACTCCTCCACATCTAGTATGGAATGTAGCTTGGCAATACTTTGGAGTATCTGGTACCACCGAAATATCAAACTTTGGCAACGTAAGAATGTGCCTTCTTTCATGATGGTTGCTTTCGTTGATAATTATAGCAAAGATTAGCAGGATTCTTGATGTGCTTTTGATTGTGTTACTGTCAGACCTAAAGCTCCACGTTCTATTGCTTCAGCTTGGGTTAAATCGCAGGAAGGTTTTCTTAAATACAATGTTGACGTATCTGTGTTTAAGGAAAAGAATGCTATGGGGTTTGTTGTTGTGCTTAGGAATGACAGAGGTCAGTTTGTTGCTAGTATTTCCGGTCATTTTCCTACTCATTTTTATCCAGTTGTTGCTTAGCTTAGTTCTACAAGAGAAGCTCTTTCTTGGTTAAAAGAAAAACAGGTTGATCACGTCATTGTGGAGTTTGATTGTTTGATGGCTATTCAAGCTATCTCAGTTTCTTCCTCGAATTTCTTTGAGATTGGAATTTTGGCCTTTGATTGTCTCTCACTCAAGCGTCATTTCTTTCACTTGTCCTTTCATTGGACGCACAAGATTGCCAATAAGGTGGCTCATTCATTAGCTAGGGTAGCCTTATTATATGCAAAACTTCATCATTAGAATGCTAGTCCTTCTTATTTAGATTCTATTTTAATTTCTAATTGTTTTTCTTGTTTCGCCATTGATGATGAAAGGACTTTAGGATCCAGGTGTATGGAGTAAGCCTATTGGCATGAGTTAGTTTTAGTGCCTTTCTAGTCTTTGGTTATGTGTGTTTAGCGGTTAAATTAAAAAAAAAAAAGTAGAGCACTTTATATGCCCAAAAGCAATAGGAATATTTTGTTCCAAAACTCATTTAAAAACTTCTAGTGTCTCATATTGTTGCAAATAATCAAAGATAAATATATTCCTCAATTAAGGAATTTTTTATTCTTCTTGAAAATAAAAGACTAAGTATTCTTTGCAGCATAATTTATAATTCTGAACATATGATCGAAAAGATTTTTGAATTATTAATTTCAAATTCTTTATGTTTCGTGAAAGAGGACGGAAGAAAGATGAAAGCAACAACAAAATGAAAAAAAAATAGAAGGAAAGATGAAAACTAATGGTCTATTTGTCTCTATTTATTTTTTATTTTTTATTTTTAAATTTAGTAAAAAATTATTTGTTTAAGTTTTTATTTATGTTTTTAATTTCGTTTTTTCCAGTAATTTAAAAAATCGAATAAAAGTGGTTTGTTGTTTTTTGCTTTGTTTTCTTTATTATCTAATTTACTATAAATTAAATATATATTATTTAATTCTTTAATATATTGTGAATAATTTAATTTTATTTAATAATTTTATTTAATTTTTGCAATTAAATTAAATAAAACTAAATTAATGATTATAATTAAATTTAAAATATCTTCAAAATATATAAATTTAAAATAAAATTTTGATTTAATAATTAAAATATTAATTTATAAATAAAATTTCATTTTAATATTATATATTTTAAGGCAAACCCCAGTACATAAGGTTCACAACTTTGTAAGAGTGAGAGTCATCAATTTTATATAACCTTCCCTTTACATTTGACAAATCATATCTCATTTCAACAAATATTTCATATCATTCAGTATTGAATATCACATTACATTTCGTCATACTTTATCAAGTGCATCTAGATTATCACACTTTCACAAGTATATTAGGTAAACTAGCATTTTATATCATAACACATCCTCATTTATCTTTCAACAGCATTTTAAACAATTCAGTAATCATATCAAATCAATTATATGACACATGTCAATTTATATATGCAAATGCACATGTGACTCACTTTCATTTTTACTTTGTTGTGACCGAGTACATATTTACTGTCTCATATCCTTTGTGGATACCAAGCTCATTTTATAACTATCTTATACCTATTGTGGATACCAGGTTCATTAATAATTGAGGTTGTAACTGTTTGTGCACATTTCTGAGCTTTAAGCTCTTTTTTATGCTGGTCACTTCGGTCACAACTCTTTTATTTGATTATGCATTTCAATGCAATGCATCATACCATATGCCATATTTCATTACCTTTCATTTTTGTGTGCTTCTGTCAGATGTATCAGATTCACTGGATCTAAGTCCTACAATTCACATTCAATTGTTTCCACATTTCATATTAATTCTAACATTTCATATTCAATTATTCTCACATTTCATATTCAACATACAAATCATATAGAAGTATATATAATTGAGTTACACATCTAGGTTAACTCACAGTACGCTCTTGATAAGCTATTACCTTGATGACCCAACAATGTCTAGATATTGGCGATCAACTTATGCATCTATCTTCATGCAATACACACATATTTGACACATTAATAAGTTGATCAGTCATATGATTATTCAATCATTCACACACACACACACACACACATATGTCATGTTCAATACATGCTCAATTGACCTTCCTAGGTATATGTTCTTATTCACAAGTCTTGATCATTCATACATCATAGCTTGTACACATCTAGTTTGCAATTTAGGCTTATACCTTAAGTAACTTTGATTATTCTCAATTCATCACTCAAACATTCACCAATCCCTTTCTAATACTTTATATTCATATAATTTCCCAATTCTCATTCATTCATATCTAATTCACATTACTTATATCTTTTGGATCACATTTACATTCATAAAAACATCTTTAAACCATTAACAACTCATACTTCCCAAATTCATATACATTGATATCAAACAATCTATTCCTTAAATTATAACATCAATTAACAATCTACGCTTATCAAACCTTTAACCAATTAATCTAACATCAAACTAAGTTCATTTTAAGCCCAATCAAGTCCAAATGCACCAAAATATAATGTCTTATCCTTATATGGTCTAAATATCACACAAAACAAAAACTTTTTCGCTTCAATGCATCGTGGACGATCGTGGGATGAGTGAACTGAAGGTTCACCATCCTTTTCCTTCAAATTTTCCCAACTTTTAGCATTCTCATCCTAGTCCATGACTTATATTTTAAAAGATGGTACATATATAATATGTAATTATCATCAATAGTAAAAATATAACTATATTGACATTAACAACAAAATATGTTTTTATTTTTGTTTGAAAGAAAAATAAAAACAGAAAACAGAAAACTAAAACGAAAACGAAAACTAAAACCACAACAACAACAAACCAAATGGTCCCTAAGGTTTTCCTCCACGTAGTCAAGTTTTGGGTTAAACCGAACCTTAAAATCCGAACTCAAACTTGACACTAAACTTGAAAATTAAAATAAAAAGTTTAATTTCATTGTAAAACTCAATTAATTCAAATTAAGTATATTGACTTTAAATTGGACTTCATCTCTTTTGTTATCTCTATTTTTAAATGTAATTTTGAAAAACTTTTTTTTTCATCAAATCATACTGACAAGAATTTACTTATCAATATTGAACATCTCACCATTTATTGTAACTATTTCCTAATGCTATTATAACATATGTTTACATTTCAGTTTTGGGATTGGCAAAGTAGTTATTGTTTTTAATATATTTAAATATGTTAAGCTGTTTTGAGATACATAGCATCATTAAGGGATGAAATATTTTTTGTTTTGTTCTATATTAGTAAGTACATTTAGGGATTTAACTTGTTCATGTTTATATTGACAAAGTAACGTACAAAAGAAAACGTCAACTTCTAAGTTTATTGTACATGATGATCCAACTTGAAGCCTTTATTGTAAAGAAAGAAAATGTCAACTTCTCAGAATATTGTCCCTTTCAAAACGAATATTTTGATCATTCCAATTTAAGCTTTTATTATGAAGACCAAGCTACCTTAAATTGATGTTTTTGTCTTAAGTACGCAAAAAGTGATATTTGATAATACTAAAAAGTAAACGTATTCACTATATAAAATCATAATTTACGCACCATTATCTTTTTATTTTTTTTTAAAAATTATTTTTGTGACTTAAAGTTATAATTAATTATTACGGATTATATATATATATATATTAACAACTGATGTGCCTGGCCCATAGAAAAGCCCAGATTCCCAAGAGCGACAGTCTGTCTGTGAACAGCAAATATGCCGACCCCACCATCCTTAAAATACGACCCCTCTCTCTCCGTCACTTACGTTGTCAAGCACTCTGCCACAGATAGGGAGAGAGACAGAGATACATCACAGAAAGCATCGACAAGGACAGCTTCTTCTACTACACCCTGATTCCTTTTCATGGCTCCAATTATCGAATCCTGCTGGCTGGTACACTCTTCTCTCCCCATTCCATTTGTTTCTCCTTTTGTCCTTATGTCTTCTCTTTGATTTGAGCTCTTTCAGAGCTTGGATGTGTTCTCTGTGCTCGTAGTCAGCTATCACTCTGAATCTGTTATGTTATTTGTGGAAATTTGTTACGACCCAGGTTTTAGTCTTTGGCTTCTTTCGCTGAAGTTTAAGCAGCTGCATTTTTCTTTCGTCGGATCTTTGTTTGCTCCGGATTGGCTAATTTAGGAATTGTCTCCGTTGATATTTTGTTTTTGTTTCCGGAGTCGACAACTTTGTATCATGGTTTTTTTGCGGTGTTTGTAAATTCTTAACGTTTTTTTTTGTTTGCATTGGAGGATATTGCTGCGTGTTGGTAACTTCTTTTTGGGAATTTCAATGCCTGGTCTTGTTTGGTGTCATATTGTATTTTCGTAAATGGTTATACGTCTATGGTCTTCAGTGACTTCCGTCTTGTTGTAAATGCAGTATTTGGTCACGCATTTTAGCGACTTTCAATTGGCATGCCTTGGGAGTTTCTTTCTTCATGAGGGTGTCTTCTTCTTATCGGGTCTTCCTTTCATATTTCTTGAACGAGCAGGCTGGCTGAGCAAATACAAGATTCAGGTTTTGCTTTCCCTGCTTCTTTTGTTATTGTTCGTGCAGTTTCTATTAGTTTCTTTGGTGAATCCAGGTTGTGAATTGGTGCTATTCTTTGACTTCTAGTTAGAATAGTAATTTGTTTCAGCTTCTTACTACTGTGGAAGGTGATCTAAAATAAAGACATGGATAAAATAGAGTTCGCATCTGCAGCGTCAAAAATCTCAGCTTAAGGCTTAGTTGACCTGAGTTGAAATAAAAATTAGGTAGCTTTTCTCCATTCCTCCGTTCTCAGAAATGGTTGTATGCTTTAGCTTTCTTTTTTGATCGATCCACATGTTCTACCTGTAATTCACCAACAAACTCTCGTTGAGTATATCGTTGTTATTACCCATGAAGTATCCAATACATGGCTGAAGAAATTACTATCTCTATCTGTATATCGATATGCTTACATGTGTGTGTGTGTATATACATAACTTTTGATGACTTGTATTGTCCTTTTGACATTATTTCTGATTGCCTGTTACATGCAGAGTAAGAACAACAGCCCTGCAGCTCAGGAGAAATGTATTACGCGTCTACTCTTGTACCATTTTGGAGTCAATCTGCCGGTCATGCTACTCTCGTATCCTGTCTTCAGATACATGGGCATGCGAAGCAGTCTTCCATTGCCGTCCTGGTATTTTCAGGTTCTTTATATGCTGAATCTTTTTTCAGTCAGACTGATTCAATAATTGCTGTAAATATTTGCACACATTCTTATTTTGTTTTAGAGATTATCTTTCCTTAGCTTACAGTACAAATTTTCCTATAGATGGAGCATAGATAATCAGATTATTGTTTGGTTCTGCAGGCAAGTAGTTCTAATTCAGATCATATTCTATTTTATCCTGGAAGATTTTGTTTTCTACTGGGGTCACCGAATATTGCATACCAAATGGCTGTACAAGCATGTTCACAGTGTCCATCATGAGTGAGTGTGACTAACTGTTGCCATGTTTTCATGTCAAACAGTACTGATGCATTTGTTAGCTTATTTTTATATGAACAGATATGCTACCCCATTTGGATTGACGTCTGAATATGCTCACCCTGCTGAGATATTATTCCTTGGATTTGCAACCATCATTGGCCCAGCAATCACTGGACCTCATTTAATGACTTTGTGGCTCTGGATGGTACTTAGAGTACTGGAGACAGTTGATGCTCATTGTGGTTACCACTTCCCATGGAGCCTTTCCAACTTTTTACCTTTGTATGGAGGGTAAGTGGCCTTTTAGTGGTATAATTTTCTGAAGCAGTGGCTTTACTTTTTTATTTCTATTCTTGTTGCTGATGGTTGTTTCTCAATCTGCAGTTCTGATTTTCATGACTATCATCATCGCTTGCTGTATACAAAATCAGGAAATTACTCATCTACTTTTGTCTACATGGACTGGTGAGTGTTGGGATTCTGCTGCTTGCGACTTCTAATTTTGAACCTAGACTCTTCCTAGTGGGATTTCATACTTACTACTGTCCTTTTTCCCTGTTCTTGTTGTCGTATATCAGTATGAGTGGTAATTTGAGCCAAATTTGCATATATGTGATATTGATGATGGCCTACTAAGCCTATTTTTGGGTGAATGAGATCATTTCACTATAATTTTTCCTTTTCATAATTCAAAATGAGCTTGACATGGTTATTAAAATGGTTAGCCCTGTATAGAAAATTAATTTAATTCGTAGGTTGTGTTTTGGGGGTCATCATGCAGCAGTTGCCACTTGGTTCACTGAAATAGTTTTGTTTGCCTATCATTTTTCAGTGTTAAAAAATTTAGAGATGTGCTTTGGAAGTTGTAACCTTTGCAAGATATACTTACAAATAAATCAATTTTCTGCCCACAAATGAATGAATTGTCAAATGCACTCCTCTAAAAGATAAAGGGAATCATGGATAATTATAAAAGAAGGGAATCATGGATAATTATAAAAGAGTTCTCATTGTTTGGTTGCCAATATCTAGTTCTAAATGAAATTACTAAACTATCCCTAATGTGAATTAATATTATCCATGTGTTATTAAGTATGATGTGTTTTTTTCCGAAACCTGTTATTCAATATGATGTTAGCTATGAAGCACGGACAATGCAAAATGGAGCCGTGTCCGTGTCAGACACTCACTGACACACAGTGGACACATGTCTGACACGTATCCGTACGTGTCGGAATTAAAAAATAATTTTGGCCAGTTAGGACACGACTCGAACACATCTAGAGACCGCTCGGACACGGCTTAATGGAATATATGCTCCATGTTTTTTGAGAGAGGCTTATAAAGTACCGAATATGTAAGAACTATCCAGTGGTTGGAAGTCTTGAAACACATCAATCAATATATATCAATTATAAATTCTGAATTTTTTTCTTAATTCTAAATTTTATAATATATATATATGCTGTGTCCGTGTCCACCAAATTTTAGAAGTTGGTGTGTCCCTGTGTCTGTATCCTTATCGTGTCACGTGTCCGTATCTGTGTCCGTATCCGTGCTTCTTAGGATGTTAGTAAAACTACAGCAGTTTTTCTCCTATATGTTGACTTTTGAGTATCACGAAACTTGTAAAAACTCTAAATAGTATTTGTGTTTATTAGAATACATATAGAGTTAATTGTGTGTCAGTTTTTTTATTTCTTTTTAATTTTTTTATGAAGATAGTGTGAGACTGTTTGTGGAGAGATCTGTCATTCAAGCTATGTATCAAATGTGGCATAGTTGGTGAACTTGTGCATGTTATGAACCTGGATCTTTGTCTTCTCACACTAGTTGCAGGGTGTTGCAAATCAGTCAACACTGACAATATTTCCTAGAGCATTTCTTTCATTTTCTTTCTTTTTGTTTGAAAGATGGTTTCTCTATAACAATAAGTAAGAACTTAGGACAGAAAAGGATGCTGAAGTTTACAGTATCAACTATACCTTTGTGTAGATTCCCTCGTGTTCTGCTTAGTCAATACTTTTTTATCCCCACTACAAAACGCATGACATGCTCCAACCAAAGCATGTCATACTAATCTTATTTCCAGATATTTTTTATTTGTAGGGATAATGTAGTACTGATGGTGAATAATTTTTCAAACTGAGTCTAATATTTCTCTTTTCTGCTTTTCATTTAGCTAGATTCTGATGCCTCATTATTCATTTTGTTTTTTCCATACTTCAATTCATCACATTGTTTTCCATTGGCATTTCTATGTTGGCAGAGTAGAGGAAGCACATTTTTTTGCAAATAAATTTATTGTAGGCATCAGATCTTAGTTGCTTGGATCTGAATCCCCTTCAACTTCTTATGAGCACTCGGTTTAGGGAATAGGCCTAGATTCAAATGTTTTTAATAAGTTGGCCCATGGTCGGGCCTGGGCCCAGACCTACTTGAAGCTCAACTTTTCTAAGCAAAACCTCGGATAAGTCTGGATTTGGTAACCTAGGCCCAAACCTAATTAGAAAAAAAACACTGTTTTACACTTAATTTTTTAAAAAAATATTTAAAAAAATTGGCGGGCTGTCCTATACATCCCTACTCAGTTTAGATGTAATGGGGAGTGTTATTGAATGTGGTCTATAGGTATTACGTGTTTGGCATTTGGCTGTCAGCCAAAGTGCCTTGCCCTTTACTGATACTACTATCATACTCATGCTGACCACAATGCAATGGCTTTGCAAACGTTCAGGCTATTTGGTACTGATAAGGGTTACAGAAAGTTGAAGGCTCTGAAGACTATTGGAAATGAAGATGGCTGCAAGCAAATGTAATGTTAGACAAGTTTCTTTTATCTTATCTTGGCATCAGAAAGTGGGTTCCTGATAAAAGGACGTGCTTGAAAAGTTCCATGTCATAGCCTTTCCACCCCCCTTTTGTGTTTGGTTGATGTTCATGTCACAGCGTGTGGTAATTTGGTTCGGTGGAAAGCTTCTCTGACGTTTTGTACCCTACTACTGTTCCATGAATGAATTAATTTGGTGTTCTATTTTAAGTTGTTAAGTTTTGGTTTTCGAACAACTCATTTTAACCGCATGCCCATGTAACACAGGATAAGTACTCATTTATCATCACCAATCCTTTTATTAATCTACCTTGCATAGTTGCATGTGCTTTTACCCTTGTCAATAATGATCACTCCTGAGATGAAGCTAATTGACAGTACGATGTAAGTGATGTAGTTTATTGACGGTATCTGTTTTCCCTGCGCACTTTTACTTTTCCCTGGCAGTATGTGCCGAGTGATAGACTTCAGTTTTTTAGTCATTATTTCTAGCTCGTTAAGGGGGTGTTTGGTTCTTTTCTTTAAAATTTTTGTTGCTGTTTGTTAAAAAATGAACTCGCAAAACTTGTTTGGTTAAAGATGTTTTCGTTTTTTGTTAAAAATTAAAAAAAGCAATGATTATTTGAAAATGTAAAAATATATTTAACGAAAATGATTTCCTTGCGCCGACTCCATCTTCAACCTCTTCTGCTGTTTCTCCATCATTGCGTCTTTTGTCGTTTTTTGCCTTCTTCTGCGCTTTATACCGGCAGTGATTTCTACGTCTTCTGCCCTTTCTTGCGTTTTCTACCGTCTATGATTTCCAAGTTTGTTTTTATCTGCTTATGTGTATGTTGTAACTTGTTGCTTGATTGTTGTTATTTGCGTTGAAACATAACAAGTCCGTCACCTTCTCTTCTTCGAAATCAAGCAAGAGAGTGCATGTTATTTTAGCATAATTAAAATTAATTTATTAAATTCATCAACGTTGTTTTGTTTCATGAGAGAAAGGGTTTTTCACTGGACAGTGCTTAGGGATAGCATAACAATGTGATACCTATCTCAAATATGCAATTTGATCACCTAGCTGAGGGATATAACGACATCCCTCATCGTGCTTTAACAAATCCTGAAATGGAAAAAGTGAATAGAAAGTTGTAGTGTAAAAGTATCTTGCATGTCTTGAGTGAAAGTGAGATCATTTGTTTATCTTGTCTGAAGATAAAGTAAAAAGGTTACAATTTCAGGAACGTCTAATTCATTAGTAAGAATTAGCTCCGATGAACAAGTAGTTGCGCTCTAGGTTTGGAGTATTTGTAACTATCTTAAAGCACCTGATATTTTAGTGGTATCATTATTCACGTTTCTAATTAGTCGAGGTATTCCTTGAAGGTTTTGTTTCTGCAATAAAGAAGAGAGCTTGCCAATAGGAAAGAAGAGTAATTAGGAGGGTGGTCTAACATATTAATTTGTCAAATCAGTGAATAATAAGAGGAGAATAAAGAGTTGCGTGAAAGAGGAAAAGAAGAGAGCTTACGGAGAGGAAAGAAGAGCAAATACTAAGGTGTTCCAACATATTAATATGTCAAATCAGTGAATAGTGAAGGGAGACCAAAGAGTGGTGATAGAAAAAAGCTTGCGACAGTGAAGAGAGTCGAAGTGGGGCTGTTGGCTTGACCATCATGCATATATTATGAATTTGCTTAAATTTACATCTTTATTTTTATGTTAT